>OU015770.1:6708695-6876405 GCA_907173295.1 Fagus sylvatica | reverse complement strand
GACAATATTGATAATATTGTTTACACTTTGTGAGAATGTTCAAATTTATAGAAAATATTATTCATAATTTGTGAATAATATTATTCATATTTGAATGATGTAAAATGTAGATGGTGTGAATGAATATATTCTTTAATTCTAATTAATGGTATGGCTATAGACTTATTTTGTTGCAAAATTGCAACAGGTCTCTGTGCACTCCTTAGAGTTACTTAGGTCTCATAGCTTTGGGTGATGTTGGCTGTGACAGTCTACAATGCCTAGGTGAAAGACTAGATCTTACCCATAATGGGCAACCTTTCAATTTTCCAGTTTCTCCTTTCACAGGCTTTAGCATCATCGGTTCTGTAATCCAACTCATATTTTGCACTTATCAACCATATTTGATTAATTTCAAATGAAACAGTAACCAAATTGGTTGAAATTGTTTAGTGCTGCACAAGGATAGAATAGCTAGTCATGAGGTACACCTTTTCAGAAAAGAAAAAAAAAAAAAAATTCAAATGCCGATCACAAGTACTTACACAAGTGATGAGTGGCTATTAATTTGTCACGTGAAATCATTCTCCTTCACCTGTACTTGAACTGAAACTCTCTCTCTTTTCCTCTTGTAAAGGTCGAAGGGGATGAAAAGAGAGACCACTTTAATTCTAACATTGTATAAAGGTGTGTTTAATTCTGTTAGGTTGTGCTTGTTTCATGTGGTGGAGATGAAGGCAAGGGTACATAGTGTAAGAAATTGAGAACAGTACGAAAGAAATTATAATCATATCCTCAGCCATCATTGTTCAAGTGCCTAGAAGAAAATCCAAAAAATAGAGAGAGTTCTTCTAGTATATAGCATATACCTTTAGAAAAAATTTCAAAGCTAGGCTTATTCAAAGGCTAAGCTTTGGGACCATCAAAATTTAATGTTAGTCTTTATAAAATTTTTCCATAACGACGGAGTTATTATTGAATGTTATTCGTACGGAGCTGTTCACCAAATAATGGTCCTTGTTCACAAATAGACTTCTAATAGGATAAGACTTTATCTATCACTACTCCTATTATTAAATAAATAAAATAACTTAAAATATATACTAATTAAATAATTAGGATAAATTATATAAAAAATAACTCCATTTAGGTTTCTTCTTAATATATCTCAATGGATAAAATCCAAATATATTTTATACATGTATTTTCTTTTGTAAGAACAACCAAATACATGTCCAAAATATAGAACAACTAGAGAGAAGTTAAACACCAAATGAGCTAACAAGTCCCATATGTCTAAATGATTTCTATTAAACTTTGCCAGACAACGTACCCTTAGGATAAACAATCATTAGCACAATAATTATAACTCAATGAACACAATATATATGTTTCTTAAAATTATCTTTAAGACTAAGATACTTCATGTTGGTAGGCTTATTTCGGCTTTCACTATTATAGTTCTTAGATAAGAAAATCGCAATCAAATTATCTTAGAAAATCTTTAAAGGTCTCACTATAAAATTGATAATCTTAAGACCTGCAATAACACATGTGTTATAGTTTCATAGCATATAGGATGCCTCACGTGGCAAACCCATATCACTCCTTGCAAGTACAATATCATCTCCATATAAGACCAAGAAAATATTTACTCCCACTAACCTTATGGCATATATATTGAATATAAAACGATGTTGTCGGTATAAAAACCATAAGTAAAAATGTTATGAAATTTTACATACCATTCGTGGGAGCCATTTTTAGCCCATATTAATTACATATTATCCACTTGTGGTTTGAGGCATTTGCACTTTTCCTATTCATGATTTGAAAAATATCACTTTACCCATAATCTTATAACATCTCCAAAGGGCTCTAACCCTTCATTGGCTCTGATTCCCTTATATAGCCAAATTTTTCATTTTTGAAGGTTAACTTATTCTTCATCTAATTTTTTATTATTTTCTAACCGGCTATATAAGTTTTTTACTTCTTTTTATTTCATTTCTCCATTTTTTTTTCTTTCTCTTTGCTGTGCTGTGGGTTTGCCGTGGGTTGGGTTTGCCGTGGGTATGGGTTTGCCGTCGGTTTGGGTTCACCGTGAGACGGCAGGGCTCGCCGTGTTTGCCGTGCCTGGGCTCGCCGTGATTTGCCGTGACTGGGCTGGGCGTGGGTTTGCCGTGATGGGCTCGCCGTGGGTTTGCCGTGCCTGGGTTCGCCGTGGGTTTGCCGTGGGTATTTTCATGAAACCTTTTAATAAAATGAAGAGAGTGCTGGAGATGCTCTATAAAAACCCTTCATTGGGAATAGGGTCTTGCAATTGTTATTTAATGATTTTCATGAAACCTTTTATATGGGAATAGAATCACTCATACTTATATAAGATCATAAGTTTCAAACTTAAGCTATTAGATTGCTCACACCACTTATACTCTTTTTATTTTATTTTTTTCATTTTTCTCATTGGGCATACTTTATTCAATGGGATGGATGGTTCATCCATAACAAAAGAAATATCCATGCCTCCCAAATAATAAACTTTAATGCTATGGACCTTAAACTTTAATTCTAAGTTAACCAATGTCAATTTAGTATTAAATTCTAATCTCACTATGAGCGGAGGTGCTTTACGTATGAATTTACTAAAAGATTTTATTAATAAGACAATTAAATATAAGCACTAAGAATAAAAGTTTCCATACCTATGCACCCGTCTATTTTTAATGCTTATTCACCATATTATTTCAATTATATCATAAAAATAATAAGCTCCCTATGGAGCCAAGTCATTGTCTTCATGTATTAATTTCCATTTAGATGCCTTTATTCCTAATGAAGAAAATATATCTTTATGTGATTATCAACATGCCTTAAGATGATTTTTTATTGGTATGTTACATTCGCACTTAATTGGTGTTGAACCCATGATCTCATCATCCATTTAGCAAGTATAAGGGGAGGAGGTACTAGTTATTAATTTATTATTAGCAGTTATTTTTAAGCAAATGTTCATCAAATAACAGTTCACCATATACCTATTCACAAATAGACTCATAATAGAATAAATCTTTATCTATCACTCTTACTTTAAAAAAAAAGGAAAATATATAATAATTAATCCCATGTGATGCGCCCAAGGTGCAATTGGTGCACTAATTCGAGTTAAGTTTCAACACAGATAACACTACAAATATAAATCATTTATCTCACTTTTTATGTATCACTTACTACTCTACCAATTATAATATGTAACGTGATATTTTTTTTCTTTATAAATAATTAAAGTTTAAAATAGAAAAACAGTATACACATGTCATATTATAATTGATGAGAATCAAGTGGAACACAAAAAGTAAGATAAAGAAATTGTATTCCAACACTACATTGATGTTTCTAGTTGACAAACTTAACCAAAGTTTGTTTACAATGAGGGCGCCAATCACATATCATGAGGTTTAATAAGTGAACCAAAGCCCACGTGCCACATCATGTACTGTTTCAAATTGTGTCGCCACTTTAACAACATTTCCAATAAAAAAAGAGCTGCTTTGCACGTTAAAGCAAGAGTCTTGTATATTATCTTTTTTTTTTTTTAAATAGTTAATTGCATAAAGCAACTCCAAAGTAAAATTAATAAATTAATTAGGAAAATAAAGAAATAATATATTTTTCAATTCAAAGTTTGAGCATATTGCAGTCCCGAAAATAAAATATTAAGATATACCAAATTTTTTACTTTTAATGGAACTAATTGAGAGAGATACCAAATTTTTTACTTTTAATGAACTAATTGAGAGAGAGAGAGAGAGAGAGAGACGTGGGCAAAAGCTTTGTCCCAATTGATATTGTGAGTAGCATTGAAAACCCCTAGATAGTTGTTGTCTTTGCATGAATTTGTAGCAGTTTTGAGATAATTGACGTCTTTAACAAAGTAGCACCACTTAATTTAGGTATTTATAATCCCTTTTTTAGAAGGGGCCATAGGTGTGTGCTCTATTTGGCTATTTTTGGCTATTTTTGGGTTTTTTTTTTTTTGGGCCAACTTCATTTTTGAGAGAGAATTAGGTATATGTTTTGGAAATTTAACTTTAAATTATAAATATACATACTATGAAAACAAAAATAATTAACTATATATTTTTAGAAAAAAAAAATCGAGGCCCAAGGACGCCATGCCCTCTTGATCTTAAAGTTGTCATGTTCTTGTTTATCCCCCTTCACTTACTTATAGAAAAAGAAAATTGTTTGTACATATCCTTAATTCACATCCTTATGATGCACACTAAATGTGAATGTCTAAAAATTGTAGATATTTCACATAATTATAGATAACTGTATCTCAAAATCGTGTGCGGTATTAAAATTATATATGTGAATGTCCATAAATTATAAATATATGTATTAAGGACTAGCATGTACACAAATTTAATCACTTCTAAATTGGGCTCATCTACACTCACCTTTACTATCGCTTCTTCCGTAATGGTCACAAAATGCCTATGAATCACCCACATTATGCACTAATCCACACACATCTATGTATACCTATCTTCTATTTATTACTCTCTCAATATTTAAGGGTTCCTATATATGTAATATGGCTACGTTCATAACTCATAACTAGTCTATATATTTATTTTTCTCAAAAATAGAAAAAGACTAGTCTATTTCTTTACCTTTCTTTTTAATTTAATTTAAAAAAAAAAATGAGGAGGAAGAAGAAGATGGATTTCCCATCAACAAAAAGAGAAAAGGGGAACCGAAGACAAATTGAACTTGTGGATTGGACCGACTGGAACTCTGAAAAAGAAATTAAAGAGGTAAGGTTTGGGCACCCCCCCTTAATTACCATATCATGCCAAGTGTCGCATACAACGGCATACAACTTCTTCATACTTCACCTGGACACATACATTCACGTCTCATGTCAACTCCAAATTCCATACGAGAGGACACATTTGACAGTAAATGCATGTCTGTTGTCTCATTGCAGCGTGAACTTTTTGACTTCAATCCCTCTGCTGCTAGCTAGGATACGTATAAATTAACATGCGTTCGTGTAGTCATAGAAGGAATAAAAAAAAAAAAAAAAAAAACCCATGGGATATGAAGCTAGCTAACATTAGTACATTACAAAGAGGATCTGGCATCACGACGGAACACGATCATGCCCAATAAACATAAGATGGTTGCAGTGGCGAAGCCGAAGCCACGTTTAAGCTTGAGCTTTTTATTATTATGTAAAGAATTTGTTTGAGTCTGTCCAACCGAAAAAAAAAAAAAAAGGAATATGTCTAATGTATCTTCTTTTCTTCTTCCAGTTTTCCTTTTTTATAGTAAATTTTGCAATCTATTCTTTTTAATAATTCAATTATTACAAGTGAGAGAGTTTTTGAACTTTAATTCTCCTTATAAAAGAGATTTTGGATTATTTGTGACTTTGAGAACTTCATTTGTTCAATTGGAATTTTTTTTTTATTAACTTATGACTTAAGAGTAATGAATTTGATTTTATAGACATGTAAAATACAGAATTATACAATATAATTTTTTTGGGTATAGGTTTTCAATTGTTTGTCAATGTTAATTTGATTGAGATTCAAAAACGAAAAAAATAAAATATCTTTATTGTGCTTAAATGAAAAGGTGAAGAGGGAAATTTTAATATTACTGATGAATGACTGATAGTACTTGAAGGAAAATGGAAGATTTAAGAAAACAACTTTAAAATAATAATCTTGATTTTATTACTATTCTAAATGGTAAGAGACAATGTTTATATGAATGTTTAGGAAGATGATAATATATCAAAGTTGATGATTTCTATATATATGACTTACTCTATTTATATATATATATATATGATATATATATTATAATATATTGATATGTATTATGTTTACATTAAAGTGTCAATAGACTCAATAACATAATTTATTGCGTGGTGCAAATTTTAAAGCTAGCTTGACTCTTAAAAGTAGCTTATTAGATATGTATTGTATATTGGTAATTCCTAAAAGTTAACGAATGAGTGCCCTTAGGGCAATGGTTAAGGAAGCATTTAATGCTTCCACTTTATAGGAAGTAGTAAAATTTTAAATTTAATAATAAAACAAATTAATTAAATAATAACTTTAAAAATACAATTCTTTTAAGGGTATTTTCTAGTTCTATTCTATTTATTATTTTAATATTAAAAATTTTGTTATTTCCGTATAAGTATTAAGTTTGTTATTTCCCGTAAAATATAAGTATTTAATGCTTCTTAATTATTACCCTAAGGATACTGGTTAACAAAATCCTTCTATTAAAGCTCAAAAGGTTCATATTTTTTGTTCTATCTTATCCAAAGTGCAGAAATTTTTTAAAGACAAACTTTGAGATCTCCAAGTGTTCTCAAATAATATATGTTAGCCATTCAATTTGTAAGAGATGAATCTTCTTAGTTCTCGGAGAACTAAGTTCAAAATAATAAATACTTAATTTTGTTCCATTCACAATTGCTAGCTAACATGCAAATAGTACAAAGAAATTTAAATAGATATTCAATTTATTATCTCTAAACTCTAAAGTCACTATAAAGTGAAAAGCTTTGTAATTCAACTGGTTGGTATTTCCTTGTTTTTTCAAAGGAGACATCCAGATTTCATATACCTTAATTCCCTAATTATTGAATTATAAAAAAAAAGAAAAAAGAAAGAAAAAAAAAAAAGAAAAAAAGAGAGTCTTAATTACTTTGTTAAGGAGAGTAGTATACATCGAAAGCAATCTTATCTACTTGAGATTGTAGGTTCCTTTTTTTGCTGAAAGAGATTGTAGGTTCCTTACAAACACAGCAAAGTTTACATCGCATTAATCTTATCTACTTGAGATTGTAGGTTCCTTTCAAATACAACAAACCATTCAAGTGATTTTAGTTTTTCATGATGAATATGTGAGGAAGAGAAAAAGTATTCATGATACTAAGATGAAATCCCAAAGAAATTGTGACTTACAAAAAAAAAAATGTGACTTAGAAGGCATCAATGATTCAACATTATAAAATGCTGAATAAAAAATAAACAAATATTTTGATTCAGAAGTAATAATTTTCTAGTGGTGGAAAAAGATGTACACGCATTTCCAGTGTATCTGATTTGTAATCTTTAAATCCCTCTCCTCTCTCCTCGAGGTCCATTTCTAAAAGTTGAAAGCATTGTATATGGCATATATCCTTTTTCCCCCAATTGTCTTAAACTAGGAAACTAGTTGGACCATCATTTTGTTTTTTTTCCTTAGGCCGGTTGAGTGGACGAACAAAAATGGTGGAGAATATGCTATGGACTTGACTTTATGCATGCTAACTTCTGGTTAACCATGATATTTTTATTAAATGAAAGTTCCATTTTGTATCATCCCAAAAATAAATAAGAGCAATGCAATAAATAAATCTGACAAAAAACTCTTATAGAATCATGTGACATGTTCGAACATGTCACATATATATCGAAAAGAAAAGGAAAAAAAAAATCAAGTAAGAATCATTTGTAAGAAAAGTACTTCCCAACAAATAAATAACATTTTGAATTTCAGGTAGAATTTGTGCTAATTAGCATTAGCTCAAACGGTACCTCCTCCCTCAGATGAAAAGGTGGAGGGTAAGATCTTTTAAAATTTTATGATGTCATAATCCACATTAAATGAATATATAGCCTTATAGAACATTTTGTTGGTTATTTCTTACAAAAACTTCACATCTCAACCAATTGCTAGTTTCAACATGAATCAATACCTATCACTC
This sequence comes from Fagus sylvatica, assembly GCA_907173295.1. Taxonomy (NCBI): domain Eukaryota; kingdom Viridiplantae; phylum Streptophyta; class Magnoliopsida; order Fagales; family Fagaceae; genus Fagus; species Fagus sylvatica. Next base: position 6,868,643 of record OU015770.1, on the reverse strand, counting down.
ACACTCACACTCACACTCACCCAAAAATAAAAACAAATATCTATCTCTCACCTCTTCTCTCCGCCTTACGAACTTCTGGTGTACTATATCTTTCTCTACGTAATAATGAATGTGTTAAATTCACAGGTAAGACTCGTTATTATGTGAGATATTATGTAAGATACAAGTGTAATGTACACACTCAATAATTTTCTCAATTTCACACTGTATATCTCCTAGACTCCTACGTGCACATGAAATGAAAGAAGTAAATATTATTGTATACCATGTGTACACACTGCTTAATGTGAACATACATTCATAAATTATAGTATTTTATATTCACACAAATTATGAACATTAGCGTTTACAAATTTTCCCATTTTATAAATATATATCCACGTGATCTGTACAAACAATGTTTATTAATGATGTGTACGTATCACTACAAATAATAATTAAAGGGAATGACTTGGGTCCAGTGCACAGGAGCATTAGATTTATTGAGATGCTGCCACGTGTTTAGTTTTGTACAATTTTTGTATATATGGTAACATCTCAACGGGTCTAATACTCTGTCGACTGAGCCTTTCCCATAATTAAAAGGTGCATAAGCACAGGCACAGTTCCACAGGAAAATCTCGATATGGAATCAGAGATGACCTCGGTCCTCGGCAATGCCCGATAAGATTTCAAACCTAGCGTTGTCCTCTACTGTGGGCCAGAAACCCAAGAAATGTTCCCCCACAATTCACACTATGGTCTATGGACATAATAGCAAAAGTACTGAAAAGTGAAAAGGTCAGGATAAGATTCAGTGATTCAAATTCAGCATGTCCAGTACATATATTACAAACAATTTAACTCTCATGAAAAAAAAAAAAAAAAAAAAAAACAATTTAACACTTATCCCCCCCGCTAAAGAAAATAAGAAAATAGACCAATTTAACGTAAAGTCTAAAAATTTCATTTAAAGAATAATATACGGATCATCTAGCAAGAAGTGAAAAGAAAAACTGAATAAGTGGCACTTAATTTTTGTTATCGACAGCTAACCGATGAGTGTATGTTAACCCTACAATCTTGTTTATTACTTTTGGCAATTCTTTACGAAGTTGACTTCTAATCGTATATTAGGCCTTAATTCATCAACTTTAACCAAACATAATTTATTTGATTAAAACACAAGTTTACACCAATCAATATGTTAAATTTTTAATAGAAATTGAACAAACTTAGTATATGTATGATCCATTTATATATAATTTTGAAATGTATTCCTGATTTCTAGCTAAGCAAGCTAATTATGAATATAAGGGCAAACAACACTTTCGGTTCTCAAAGTTTGTCTCATTTTTCAATTTGGTACCTAGGATTTTAAAATTATCAGTAAAATCCTTAATTTTTATATCCTTAAAATTTGCACAATCTTCTAATATGTCCCTAGATTTATAAAAGTTCGTAAAATGCTTGCCCATTTTTTTTTTTTTTTCCTTTTTCATATCAATGTATTTTTCCAACATTTTTTCTCATCAACCAAAAATGGAAAATTATTCAACAATTCATGTTCATAAAGTAAAAATTCTTATTATATTTCTTTATTCCATGTCAATGTCACATGACAATAATAAATAGACCTAGCAAAATTGGATTTGGACCCATTAACTTGCTCGAATCTGAATGATAAAATGGAAATGGGGCAAATCTTGAGGACATAATGTGGTGTATACCTATGATATATTTTACATTGGGCTGTTATATAATTATAATATTGTATTGTATGATTAAAATTATTAGGCTTTATTCCATTTAGGGGCCTTAGGCAATTGTCTAAGTACCTTAGTGGAAGAGCTGAAAATTATTCAATATTTCGAGAGCAATACACTTCTCTCTCAAAGTATTGAATAATTATTCTCAGATGACCTTGTCTTCAATTATTGAATTTATTTCAGGTGAGTAACCTTAATATTTGTAACCTCCTTTTATTCTTTTCTTCCTACTTTTAAAATGTCTCCAATTTTTTTTGAAGCTCGTCTTGGCAGTTGGCAATATAATTTGGTCGCCCCACTTGCACAACATCACAAGAATAAAATTCTAGCATTCATCCTTAAAAAGAGTTATTAAAAGAAATCTAGCATTCATTACTATATCCTTGTTTTTAGACTGAAATTCCATTAGATTTCACATTTCAGAGTGTTTAGTTTAGTCTCCTATGACAAAAATTAAGTCCACCAAAGCATTGACAAGCCTGGCTTCCCTTTTAAGTTTTAAGTTCCAATAATTAGTTCAAGTTTAAAACATCAGGGCCAACCCAAAACTTTGAAAAATTCTTAAGTCTCATTATAGTGTTTGTTACACTATGTTGCATCCAATTATCCAAATGATACTTAAAATTTCTTTTTCACAATTGATTTTAGTTTTCTTATAGAGCTTCTTTTTTTTTTCCTAATAAATTCTTATAGAGCTTTATTTTAACCTTAATTAGTTGTCTTTTAGAGCTCTATGATAGCCATTTCTTCTGGGGTGGGGACCATCCTAGGTATTAGAGATTTAATGAATGACACTTAAGAATCTTCCATTCTTTTTTTGTGTAACACCTTAATGTGATTCTCTTTTCATTTTTCTCTAAGTCATTGGAATCACTTTCTTTTGTTCCAACCTTTATAAAGTATGTAGTGACTCCATCTCCTACCATAAAATTCAGATCTTCAAACTACATCCTTATTCCCTAAATCAGTAGTTGTGCAGGACCACCAAAAAAATAATATTTTGAAAAGCATTCCATCAATTCCATTAGTGCTTAATTTACTTCCTAGTATGACTTTGGTTCCACTTCTGAGAGATGAATGATGACAAGTGAGAGGAAAAGACCAAAGATGCTTCCACAATCTATTCAATATCTCCTGCATTAGCATGACTAAGATACTGTCCTAGGAAGCATCAAATATGGAGATTGTTAATTAATTAATATCAGCATGATGATCATGGAATAGTTATCAGATTATTGAGCATCAGAAGTACTTTGTATCTGCCAACCATAACACGCATAAGAATGGTTTTTAATTTCATATATGGACTGCTTGTTTTATGGTTAATAACCTTTACATATTGTCTATGAAAAATCTCATAACTAAAAGGATTACTATGGATGAAGCAATTATCATCCAGCTTTAAGGATGTTTTAGTTTCTCAAAGATGTATAAGACATTTTATTGCTAACATAATCAAAGGCCATAACCTGGAGAAACTAGCACATTTAAATATGACTTGTGCAGCAATTTTACATTCTTTAAATTTTGTAAATATGAGATGGAATGCTGAAGGCACAACAAATTTGCAGTAGATACTGAAGATGGTGTCCTCAACTAGGGAGGGTCATGCTTCTAAATTTTTGTCGTATGAATGATCCTTCTGAAGCCAAAAGTTTACTAGTAATGAATCAATTATGACCTACACCAAGAATTTAGTGTAAGCCAAAAATGTTCCTTCAAAGACTTGCTTAAACCAAGGAAAAAAGAAACAGAAACAAATAAAGCAAAAATAAAATTTGTGAGAAGAAAAAGAGCCAGATGAGGAGAACCTGGTTAATATGTGCCGCAACACAAGGAAGAACTAGCAGCCCTGACTCACCAAGTGCACCATTGAGCTGCTCCACTACAGCTACAACGATAAGCAGAGCTTTCTACAAAATGAGGAAAGCTTGTAAAAACTAAAATTCATTTCAAAAAATACATTGTTAACAGAAACGCATAGAAATGGAACAACCAATCCACAATGGTTAGTATTAAGACTATAGGTTTTTCTTTTTGTTTTGGATATTTCATTTTCTATTGCATTCAAAATGAAGTTAAAAGAGGTTTGATAAATTTAAAGCAATTCATTCAAGCAATAACAACATATTAGATATTACAGATGGCATTAGAGCCTTTTTACGCGGTAGTTGTACATATAGGAAGGTTAAGCAGGACGTATCAATATAGACCAGTCTTGCATAAATGAGTTCTATTCATCAAATTTGATTCAGCAAAGGGTTTGCATGATGAAGCCAACTTGTTAGTCATCTAACAATATAGACCAATAATAGATGTAGCTAATGTATGACATTATTCACAACTATTATACTAACCTGGCTACAAACTATTAAGAGAGCACGAAAATTCTCTTTCTTTGCAAAAATTGATTCACCACCACAAAAGCCAGATGATATGCTCTTTATTGCAACGGTGTTAAAACCCAGTAAGGTGAGATGCACAAGTCTGCAAACACATGAAATTTAGAATCTTTGTCAAAAGTCATTTTTTTGTTCTTTTTCTTTTACTTTGTTAACTAAGAAGAACTAAAATAGCACACTGTCTAACTCAGACAAGTAATAATGAAAATATGCCAAAACAGATGGAGACCACTGCAGTACCCTTCTTTTAATGTGCCAAAATCAAACATCTTTAAGGCTTAAGTGTAGAATAAAAAACTAAGCAAAAACAGTCAAGGAAATATATCACAGAGACCCAAATGCTATGTTATTTCTCCAGAACACACCAAAAGTGGTGGAAGCCTGGGGCACTATCTTCATAGAAGCAAATAACATGAGTTGTTATTGTGTCATACATGGTACGATGTACAAGTGTAATTCCATAAAATGAATGTCTAATTGATTTATGAAGAACTCACATTCCCATCCCCATAGCTTGAATAAATACTTGAGGCTTAACCATTAAAAGCAAGGGTCTTGATTTACTTACTTGCATCCATGGTGTCTAGAACAAGGAAGAAAAACAAATTAATAAAAATAAAATATATTAACAAAATTCTCTAAAAAATACAGAATAACTTCAGTAGGAAAAATACCACCAGTAATAAATACCAAGATAAAATGAGAATGAAGGTAGAAGCAGAAGAACAAATAAAAAATTCAAAGTGCAGTGGTAGGATAATTGCAAACAGCCATGTTTTGATTCATAAAGAAACCCCAAAGTTAACCACTCAAAGTCATTGCCCTCTAAATACTTCAAAGCCATTTTCTTCTTGTTACTCCTTCCTATCTCCACAAAACTATCTATAATATTTCTCTTTCTAATCATTAGTGGTATATCATTCACCTGAAGATCAGGAAAATTGCTATTTTGAGCAGACCTGTTTCCTTAGAGGTATACACTACTGTTAATGCATAGCAAAAGAAACATAACCTTATGACTATGCTACATTGTTTCATGAACGTAGATTTCCATGTCAGTCATACCCCCAGTGCACACCAATTCAGTAGAATCAAGATACTAACTTCAAGAATTGGTGTGGACTGATATTATCTTGCCGTACACCTTGAAGCCATTCCCCATCTTTCTCTCACATTCTTCTTCCACAATTTTGAGTTACTGTTTCCACTTTCCACCCGCATTTATACTTTATCCAGAACATACTAAACGTTACTAACATTTCAGAAGCTGCTATAAAATTTAAAATTAGCCCTGCATTCCCCATTAGAAGAAGATCAAAAACTTACAAGACTAAGAAGTATTGTACTTATCATTGAAAACATCCTCGGATTCTGATCAATGTATGTTGCCAGACCTATAAACCAATCATAATAAGAGATTTTGTGGGAAAAGAGTATGATAATTAAAGATATTTAAGAAATAATAATGAGAATCATATCATAATTAATGTTCAATAAATATTAACATATATCTGCTAATCAAAGTCATATTATGTCATATCAGGTATGTATCTAACTCATCTGACATAACTCACATTGAACTTCCAAAGTATGAAAAAGCATTATGGTGGATTACTGTAGAAGGTGATTCTCAAGTTCAAATTAAACATAGAAGATGATTACTCCTTTTCCCCGAGGAGGAAAATAGATGATCCCCTTTAGTTTAAGAACATAAGACATAATTTTTAGGATGTAAGGGGAGAATTGGGCATCTTTCTGTATACAGAAAAGATAACAATTGTAAAAAAAGAGAGAAAAACAAATATAGAACTATTACCTTTCAACATATTCCGTACTACCTGTCAATTAAAAAGTACATAAAAATCCTGCAAACTGTGGAAGGACAAGGCACATGATAAAAATGGTGAAGTAGAAACATTCATCTGATATTTCCTATAATATTTTAACAATAACATAATCCAGAAAAAGAAAAGAGAAAAAAAATCTGGAGGGAAGAATAGTATGCATTGTAAAGAGAAAGAAAGTACATAAGTAGGACATATGTTCTTGATTTTTGATATAAATCATACACAATTCAGCATTTATTGCTGGTTGTATATCAGTCATGATATACACAATCAAAATATAGAAAAGATAGGGGCAATTATTTGGACTATTGATTTTTCCTTCAAATATGGGGCATTCAATTACTTTATTCCTTATCAAGAGACTCGAGCAGGTGAAACATATCATGGTTTGAAATTATGGGCAGGTATCTACAAGTAGTAACTAGTAAGCTGACTGGCTTTCAGTTAATGGATATCTGAAGCAACATAGGTAAACATAATGAATAATCCAATGGTGCTTCTAAATCTAATCAGCAAAACATTAGCCTTTCTGTAAGCTAATATTTATGTGGACAGTTAGGAAATCTGAAATATGTTACTCAGGATCACATATAGGGACCAAGATATTTTGACCAACTGAACGCCAAACATTCCAATATAGGTGGCCCCTAAATGTGATTCTTAATGAAAATCAAGATTTAGCAACAAGCTAGAATTGCTTCATCACAGTGGAACAAGGATAAGAAAACTCAGCACCAAATTTATGCTGCTACTTGAGTCATTTGATTATTAAATAAAAAAATTCTTGTAGTTTTACATGAATCCAGAACAAAATTTTTCTATATATAACTTGATGTTTTTAATTAATTTGGGTGCAAAAGGTGAAACCGATGATGCCTTCATGATCCTTGATCTTGTTTTCTCAGGTCTTATTCTCCTATCTTAGAATGCTAAATTCAATAACATTGACTTCTTTATGTTTTACTTTTGTAAAGCAACATGAGGAATAGAGTAACAATGTACTTAAGCGCAATGGAAATAGAATTAAAGGCAAGCTATATCCAGAAACAAATATATATTGGAAACTGTTATGTTCTTGTACGATTAGTTTGTATTTAATAGTCAAAATATATGGGCATACTTATCAAGAGAGAGAGAGAGAGAGAGAATGACATTCTGCTAATCCTGTTCACTTGTCCAAAAAGAGAAACAACCTTAGATCTGGATATAGATAATGACATTCTAACATCCACTTCAGCTAAATGAATTCCCACTGTACCATCTTTCAAAGTAAGCAGCATGGAACATGCCCTTCCCACTTTGCTTAACACAAACTGGGCAAGGATAGTGGTTAATGACTTGGCAATTAAATGGTTAAAACGAGCTCTTGACTTATAAAAAAAGAACTTAAGGGGAGGCTGTGATTATGACTGTTAGCTTGGGCTTTTATGCATCAATTAGGAGATGATTTAGTTACTAATTTTGCTGCTACACCCAAACTTCAGTATTATAGCTTAAACTAGTGGCACTGGAAGGAACCTTTCCCAAGACTAAAGGAATGAGAAGTGTAAAAATAAGACTCCAAAATAGCTCCCTTGTTGGAATGGGTACACCAAAACCATCAGCAAAAAACTTTGAGATCCAAAATGGCACCTGTATTGTCAGACAAACCATTAGCATACTATTCCACGAAAATGACAGAACTGAAACGCAACAATGTTGTGAACAGAAAAAGATTAAAGACACTACTGTATATCTGATTAAGTAATTCCTATGTATGTCTGCAAGAGAAAGCAGACTCCACATACAGTCATCTAAGAACAAATACAAAGTTCTGGCAGGGAAATAATGAATGCATAATAGCAAAGGTCAGGAGAAAAGTATTAGCTGTTGATGCATTTGTATCTATTCGAAATATAAAAAAAATTGTTTGAGATATAGGCAACAGAATGATGCTTAGAGGAATATTTTTTTTATTATTTTTTTAATAACTCTTAGAGGAATAATATCAGCACAACATTAAATAGGAAAAAATATGGAATGCATAAAATCATAGTAAACTTCCTTCATATTGTGGCAAGCATTCAATTACATTAACAATGAATTCTTAGCAGCTTAATTTATTGCTTAGAAGGATATATAGTGTGAATGAAGATAGACTTTAATGGTGCATTAATAAAAACACAGAAAGATGACAAAGCTTCCCTTAGTACTTAAATTCCAGGGGTAAGCAAAGGTTCAATGGTACAAAACAAGGTTTTTTTTTTATTATTTTTTATAAATAATACTTTACAGTGGCCTTCTTTCTCTTCCACAACTCTATTAGAGATATGAATCTGATAGGCAGATTTCACAGCTTCTCCCCAAAAATTAGTAGGTAAATCCTAGTTGTGTATCATTATTCAAGCCATTTCTTAGATTACCCGGTTTTTCTTTTCTACAACAACATTCTACTATGGGGTAATAGGAGCAGAGAACTCTTAATGAATACCAGACTCATTACAAAACTACTCAAAACTACAGTTCTCAAATCCTCTTCCATGATCGTTCCTAATCCTAACAGTTGCACTTCCTTTCTCATTTTGAAGTTTTTTGCACAGGGACTGAGCTTGTTCAAAAGCATCAGACTTCTCTCTCAGTATGATCATCCAAGTATACCTAGTGAAATCATCCACAACAACCATGATGTACGTCCACAGAAACCAAATTCCAACAAACAAATTGCATCTTACATCTGCAGCTTGACGCTTTCCACAGAAGGAAAATATATATATATTTTTTTGTTTTAAAAAGGCATGGAATATCATTTGAGCAATTTGTTTATAAACTACAAAGTATCAACTGCATGTTCAGTGATCAGTACATTAATTATTTGTGTATAACAATGGTAAAAACTTAGCCAAGTCCTTCCTTACTGAACTGCAAGTTAGCCATATATAATAATATAATAAACCATATTAGAGCCTCACAGAAGCTAAAACAGCCTTGAGTATGATAAAACTTGTCTTTCATTCTTCTTCCTTATAATGCTTTCATGAATTATAACATGAAACAAGAAAAAAGAGTTTTTAAGTACTCCAGATAGCATAATTTAGTATAGGTACTACGTGGGCCAAAAAAGAGTAGTAGGTATAGGAGGCAAAGTTCAAACTTACTGTTAAAATGCCTAATAAGTTAGACATCACAGTCATTGCAAGAGCAAGAGCAGAGTTCCCACTGACAAGCTGCAATTATGCCATGTTTACCCTCCTTAAGTATATAGCATATTATTAGCTGAAAGCACTATAGGACAGAGAAAGAAATAATAGAATACTTGTGTGAGTGCAACTCCACTTGATAATGTTGTTGGCATACAACTAAAAAGAGCCAATCCTGTACCAAGAATTGTCAAAATCAGTCTTTGCCTAAGAAAAACAAAGCTATTTCATGATATTGAATGACTACAAAATATTCATCATTCATTTAACTTGTTTACAGAACAAACTGCAGCTTTTGTCTTCAGCCAGCATGCCTGTTACAAACTCCTGCGGTGCAAGCTGAGCTTGAAAAATCAGTGTGGAGAAGAAGGGACTAAGCAACAGTATAGAAGCCTGAACAACCAAGAAAAATACTTAGAGGCATACACACTATTAAGCCAAGAGGCTTGTGTACATCTTGCTTTAATGAATTCAGTAGAGATCTAAAGGATTTAAAATGTATAAAAGATCTGCATATACTGCACAAAATTTCAGTGAAATGTATTTGATAAGTTAGCTCATTATAAGGGGCATAAAATGAAAGCTAGGATCCTTTTCATCCAACAGAAACAGAGGGCACTCTCATAACATTAAATTAAATCAATCAAATGGAAATCCCTTACTCTCTATTATAACAAAAGAAATAGAATTTATAAAAATACTTCTCAATACTACTGTCTAAAGAAGAATATAAGAACCATGAATTGTATCAGTTGCTTGCTGAGTCCAATTACTTAAATGAACTATGATACAAGCAGTTACATACCGAAGTGAGTGTATTTTAAAGTTTGGTAACTTATAAAACAAAAGAAAGTATTGAAACAAGAAGGCCATGTCAAGAAGGCAACCTGACAGCCAACATTTGAAAGGATAATTGGCATAAAATTCTCTGTGTTGATCAATAACTTCCTAAGAGGAGGATATAGCCAACTGCTAGTCAATACTAGCATATCACTGAATATATAAAGGGCATGAGGAGGGATCTTTAACATGCAGAATACACATAAAAAAATTGAGGTCATACTAGCCCAAATATTACGGCAGGCCATGCTGCTGCAACTGCTTGCAATTCCCCACCCTGTAACTTCAGCCCTAAAAGATTCAAGAGGAGTTCAGGAAAGGCTAACAAAAAGACATGTAAACATTCAACACATAATGAATACAGGAACTCCACCTGAGATAAAGAAAATTCCGGAAGTACTAAATTTTGTCAGTGAATATTTGTGTGCAAGACAGCCAAGAGTCGGATTAGCAATTCCCAAAACTACTCCACAGATTAGAGCTACAAATTTAAGCTACAAGATTAGTGAAAGGATGGTGGAAAGAACAGTGAAAACAGAAAGCAGGATCCTGCACTTTCTAAAGGTAAATTTACAGCAACAATTACTAAAACTTTAGTGCCAAAGGGGAAAAAAAATCAAGCTTTAAAAGAACATATTACTAACAACAAAATACATATCAATCATGAGATTATATATACAAAAGTAATAATGATGATGACAATAGTCTTCTTCTGGTAGTGGTAGTGAAAATTTAACTATTTTGAATAACTTGCAGAACAAAATCTTGAGTTCAACTATGTCAATCCAATCAACTAAATGAGCCAAGCCATACAGATTTCAAAGGCAAATAAAGCACAACACTCAAGGTCAGGCTCAAACAGAACACTAAAGTGATGCCTCATAGGATAACATAGCCTGGGCCTCATGCATGACTGTGAGATACTCATGTCAATCATGATTAGCATCAATGTCACAGAGTCTTAAGCTGATGGGGGATTCTAAGCTAGTGAGAAACATACTCATGTCAATCATGAGGCTTTCTTGAGAAGACTTGTAGGCTCTTGTCAATGTTATCAGCAGACAGCAGCATTACCAACAATCAATCAAAGTATAGATTTTGAAACATCAAAACTCAGGAATGAACCGAAATAAGGCACATACATTTCAGGAATGAACCGAAATAAGATTTTAAACCATAAAAAATGAAGAAGAATATGTTCAATTGTAGGAATCCTGCATCAAGGAAACAAAGCTTCAAACATAATCAAGGCACATACATTTCATTTTTCACTAAACTCAATTTGATCCTGCCACCCAAGTACTTTTCCTTCTTCAACTTATTTTACAGTATCTGGTTTGTCAACTTGAAAATGCACTGATAAAGATTCCTATAGGATTATGATGTGATGTAACCAATGGTTGTATACACTATTGCCCCATAGAAAGATAATCATTTCATATATGACTTGTAAAACGAAAGTATGCATATAGATTGGCCAAGCAAAAATGCTCCACAACTCTCTCAAGGCTAAAGTGGTACGAATAGAGTATATTTTGGAAAGTAAAATGCTACAACAATGCATAACTGTTAGAGACAACATGTGATGTGAGTCATAGCACAAAAATTCTCACACCAACTGCTTAAACAACTACATAGTAACACATCAATCAAAGTTTCATAATGTTTTTTGTTTTTGATAATTCGGAAGAATTTGAACCCTAAAAGTCTCCGTTGGAAACAGTAAAAAGCGTCAACTCAAAGTTAACTAATTTATTTTTTCAAAGTTTCACCAGAGGCAAGTGAGCATACACAATTAGTTACAATTTTAAGCTTCAAAAACCCACCACACAAAATTAATATGGCATGTGTACTAAAATTGTGAACCTCAACATCATCCTTAACTATTATTATTGCAATCAAGAAAATTGAATAAAGAGGAGAATTGAAGATGGACCTGATTGGAATTGTAAGTGGCACGTATAGTATTCAATGAAAGTGTCCTAACAATCTTAGGAGTGGAAACGGAAGATAAGCCGTAGAAAAGAGCATTGTTCTGTCGAGGAAAACAGCCCGGTAACAAACTTGGTCTCAAACTTTGGGTGTTTATAACGGTTGGCTTCATCGTAACTGAAAAATGTTGGAAGCAATTGAAGAATATTCACAATGCAGTGTGTTTTTTATATTGTTTTTTGAAGACCTGGTGGTCCAAATTAAAGTAATTATTACAATATAATAATGGTAGATATAGGACACGTGACTCACGTTGGACCAAAGGTGGTTTGGGCTTTGGACATGAATGTGGATGGATGTTACTGTGAAAGGACTTGTATGGTGCCCTTTTCAGGGCTTATCCATCGTACCTGCAGATGCAATTGTGGTGAGACTAGATAAGGCCCTAACAAAAAAAAAAAAAAAAAAAAAAAAGGATAAATTACATCGATATCTTTTTTTTTTGGAGAAATTAGATTTGTTACATTTTGATTTGTGAAAATGACACTCTGTTCTTAAATTTGCAAAATAATTAACACTCTGCCTCTTTTTTATTTTTTTTTTTAATTTTTTTAACCAATACCTAACTAACCAAAGTTAAAAAGAAAAATTATATTTCAATTATTTTAAGTTTAAGTAGAAAATATTCTTTTAAAAATTAGGGAAAATGAGACTAAGTGTTAATTATTTTGCAAATTTGAGAGAGGAGTGTCATTTCCCAAAACTAGGGTGTAATGAGTTTAGTTTCCCCAAAAGAAGAAGATGTTAGTGTAATTTATCCAAAAAAATTTTTTGGGAAATGATATTATTTCTGCACCAATAGTTGTTACTTCTGCATTATTGGTGCGGAAATATCAAATAACCATGCACAAATATCATATCATTTATTGTTATTTCTGAAATATTGGTGCGGAAATAACACCGGCCAAAACATATATATATTTTGGGGGTAAATTATATTTTGGCAAACCTCACCTATTTGACATCAAACTGATCGCTGCTATTTAGTTTGCCAATGGAAATTTAGCATGAGTGAAATCTTTGCCTTTTTGTTTTTAATTTAAAATTTTATTCTAAGAATAATCCTATATTTTTATTTTTGGGGTCAACTATCTATAATTTCATTTTTGAAGTGAGTTGTTGTGGGATTGTTAGTGGCACTGGTAATTTGGCATAAGAGAAACACCTACCCTTTTGTTTAATTAAATTTTTTATTCTAAGAATAATCCTATATTTGTATTTTTGGGTCAACTATCTCAACTTTCATTTTGGAGTGAGTGGTTCTCGGATTTGTGGTGGGTCTAACTCGGCCCAAGGTCAAAGACCCTAAATTGGGCCTATTGTGGACTAATTCACCTAGGAATTTACTCCATAGTAGGCCGACATAAGTGAAAAATGTGAAATCCATTCCCTTTAATTTTTATTGAAGGTCTATCACTATCAGTCTATGGATTATATAATACAAGAAAAATTAAATTCCATCTTTTTCCAACAATTTTCAACAGAATTAACTGACACGATATCATAATATTATAATGATTTTTGAACCCGTTGATCACGGCATAATCTCAAATCCCTTTGATTTATAATGTGTTAGTGACACCACCAAGTGTGCCACCCTACTATCAAATAATTGAAGCCTAAGAAATAGGCTCTCTCCAAATTTTTACTTTTTTCCTTCTCTCTCCTCTCTATTCTTATCTAGAGAGTATCTGAAATCTCTTTGCATCAATGCACGTGCCTATACGCGGAGAGAATATTGACATGGGGCAAAAAATGCAAATATTAAGATTTGGAATTCGATTCTCTATGGTTCTCTATTACTGAGGTTCAAATGAACTCTTACACTAACTTGGAAAAAGAAAAGATAAGAAAAAAAGAAAAAAGAAAGAAAAAAAAAGCCATATTAATCTTAGCCCAAGTAATCTTATAAATTTGTGGAGGTTATTTTTAACAAGTGGGCTGAAATCTTTTGTAGAAGGAGTCGAGCCTAGTACTCTTGCAAAATGGGTCTCTTGCCTTTTCTGTCACTACCAATACATTTCGGGTACGTTTGTTACACTGTAATAGAAATTAGTATTATAAGGAATAGAATAAACTGTAATGGAATAAGTATTATTATTCATCAGTTTGGTAACAACACATGAATAGAACCCTGAATATGTATTACATAGTTTGGTACAGTATACTAACATAGTGAAATGACATTATATTTTAGTCAAATTCCTAAAATACCCTTTTTGAAATGCATTATATATTTACACTTTTTGTGAGTCTTGTTTAGTATTTTATTATGTATAAACTGAAAAATATGAGTACAGTACAGATTTAATAATAAAAACAATATTGGTATATGCTTTAAACACAAAAACCAAAAGCAAAAAAAAAAAAAATAAAAAATAATTATATGATGTAAACACAAAAACCAAAAGCAAAAATAATTATATAATTGGTTATTTTTTCCATGAGCAGTACCATATAGATTAACAACAATGGTTATATAGGAAAAAAAAAAAAAAAACCAATACTGTACAGATTAAAAACACCAGTAAACACAAAAGCCAAAAGCAAAAAAAAAAAATATATATATATATTAACCAAAAAAATAAATAAATATTGGTATATGCTGTAAACACAAAAACCAAAAATATATATATATTTTTTTTTCCATGAGCAGTACCGTATAGATTAACAACAATGATTATATAGGATAAAAAAAATAACCAGTACTGTACCGACTGAAAAACCAGTACTGTACAGATTAACAACAATGGTTATATAGGAAAAAAAAACCAGTACTGTACAGATTAATAACAATAGTTATATAGGGGGAAAAAAAAAACCAATACTGTATAGATTAAAAACAATAGCCAGACAAATAGAGAGAGAAAGAGGAGAGAGAGAGGATCTCCACGGCCATAGAGAGAAAGATGAGACAGAGAGTATCTCCACGGCCAATTAGAGGAAGATGACCTCGATGGCCTAAGAGAGAAAGAGGAGAGAGAGAGAGAGAACTTGATGAGGAAGATGAAGAGCAAGAGAGAGAAAGAGGAGAGAGAGAGAATCTGATGAGGAAGATGAAGAGCAAGAGAGAGAAAGAGGCGAGATAGAGGTAGAAGTGTATGTTTTGATCAGGTCTTTTGGGTATTTTATATTTTATAATTATTACATAAGGTAAAAGAATAGCTATTACACTCCTTTTTGGGAGGAATAACTATTTTTCATTTTAAGCAATAACTATTACTAAAGAATGATTATCCCTTGTAATAAAAACATAACCAAATAACTGTACGTAATAGCTATTACATTACAGGGTCTATTATAGCGTACCAAACGAGCCCTTCAAGTTCTAAAAGCCCAAAGCTTACGATGATTACTATTTAATTTTTTTTTTATAATTACTATAGCATTTGAACTTATGGTGTACATTCCATGATGATTACTCTTACTATTAGGTCAAGACACTAATTGATTTTGGTGTAGACGAGATTCTAATCCATGTTCCTTACTCGACGATAAGAGACTTTACCAGTTAAGTTAACAGGAACCCACAGCGATTACTAATTAAAGACTCTAGTGTGATCCAAATTGTTTAACAATTTTAAGAATATAAGATCTTAAGATTTTACGATCCAAGGATTTTAACAATCATGCTAATATTTCATCAAATTTTATCTCTTTATCTGTACATATATGACAAAACTTCAAAGAAAACAAAAATAACAAAGGAATACAAATCTTCTTCTTTTTTGCTCACACACACATTAAAGATTGAAGCTGAGTAGCTGAGTCAAGTCAATTATCCCAACTCCTAATTTTTTATTTGAGAAACCATTTTTTCCAACTTGTTAGTTACAGACTATTGTATCTCGATAATGATTAAAGATTTAGAAGAATTGACAATGCTCAAACAGACCATTGATCAAATTTCAAAGCAGAAATAGTAAAGCACTAAAGTCTTAACACATGAAACATTCCATTTTCAAAGCCTCCCGTTTGAAATTACACACACCCGTTTGGTATTCTCCCATTAGAATCCCAACCGCTTAAAACTGTCACGCGTGAGAGAGACCAAGAGACTCAGGTCAGGGTCAATTGGGAGGCCAAGATGTCCTTCTAGTCTAGTACCAAATTCTATTAATTAGCTGGACCAAACAAATATGCAAAAATAATGTGGAGATTGTCATAAACATCAAGTACAAGTTATCGAGACTAATGTTAATTGCTACTCATTTATCCTCAGTTAATAGTAATACTGACCAATTCCGTAGATATGACTTTCTGTCAACATTGATGAGTTGTTTGCCATGAATCTTTCAAATCTAAATCAATATGGTAAAACAATAATAATGGAATTGTGAAAAAATGAACAAGGCATGTTATTGTATTGACATTGCAAGAAATTCTAGAGGTGTTAATTTTTCAAAACATTCACCTAGTACAATCAAAGTTTTGTCCAATCAAAGTTTTGTCCGTTAGATCAAGGTTTAGGTGTTATTCTTTCTCTAGAAGATCACATGGGCATAAAAGAAAAGTGATTATTTAGTAGTTCAGGATTACAAATAAATGCGTAGTTTTTCTCTCATATGAATGATGAGTCTCGCTAATTAAATTCATAGTAGGACCCACCACTCTGTGAGAAAGGAGATTACATATTTATTTGTAACGTGAGATTACTGAATAATTTTCCTTTCAGTGAGATATCCCTATCCACTTCTATTAAAATGCATGGTCATAAGTATTATTAAGTTCCTTAATCTGGGCAGGTGGTTCACTTGACTTGACCGTCTCATACTCCTTAGAGTGCAATAAACTTGACCAATGGAAGTGTAATAATATCTGGGTACCGACATATCAAAAAAAAAAAAAATCTGGGTACCTGTGACTGGGTCTAAGTAGTATGGTTGACGCTAGAATCACCAACAATGACGGGTTGTGTTTTATCAAGTTCTAAGAGGACTTAGTGAAAGGTCTAAGAAAATGATGATAGATCAAAGTAGAAGTTGAACGCCAAAATGAGTAAACATTTGACCTATGAATCTTTGGAGTTTCCACGATGCAGTCAGTTTCCTCTTTCCTTCCTTTTGTACTCTTTTGTTTTTTTGATGGGCTTCCTTTTGTACTCTTAATTTATATGTCTTGCCGTCTTGGTTTGAAAATTTGAAACTAACATGGAAAAGGCAAAGGCATATTGATTATTGATTATGATTTATGTTAAATTAGTGGCGCGATTTTTAATAAAGATCTTGTTTGCTTTAAAAAAAGTAAAAGAAGAAGAAGAAGCATGGTACATATAAAATTGAAGGATATAAGAACTTCGATTTTTGGGAAGTGAACATTTATATTGGGATATCTCAAAAAAAGAAATCAAGGCATTCAAAGATGGACCGAGTTGGGATTAGATTTGAGAATCTCCTATTAAAATTAAAGTGGATTCCTTAGTAGCGATTGAGTTGGGTAATCTTATAAGGTTGTTAATGTATTTTTGAGACCGATTGTGGATAATTGCAGGTACCTATTAAACTAATTTCAGTAGTTTAAGATTTCAGTACATATTTAAGAAAGCAAATACATGTGTGGATGTACTTGACTACTTGCCAAAGCTGGCTACTTCTAACAATTAGATTTTATTTCTTATGTTACTTCTCCAGCTCATATGTACGTTATGGAAACTATAAATTTGATCGTTACGAAACTTTGTACACTCGGTTAATTAGTTGTTGTTAATGCATTTTTCCTTCATACAAACAAACAAACAAAAAAAAAAAAAATTGAAACTGGACATCATCACGGTGGTTTAAAGTACTTGATCCTTGTAAGTTGTATATCATTGGGTTAAGACATATATGATTGGACTTAAAACTTATCATGATCAATGCATGATTGCACGCACAACTGGTGTAATTAGTACTCACCGAACTTGTTTCAATGGCACTTAACCAAACCATTGCGTGCTTGTTTTCCCTTAAACGATATATCCTATTTGTACATAGTGCTTGTTGAAATTTTTAAATATTTCTTTTGGTAAATAAAAAAAAGTGGGATTTGTTATATTTGTAAGTGTTAATTATGGTCTCTGACTCACTTAAACCTTATTTTACTTAACATGAGATCATCCGTGCTTTAATGAGATTTGTTGTTTCTCGAATCCTCGACTCTTAAACTCACATATATGATAGACCATAAGATTTTTTTTACCACTAAGCCACCTACTTACGTCAACAGAATGCATTTTTATACTTGTTTATAAGATTTTAATCATAACTCCGTATATACTCCGGCGATTTTGAAGTTCGACTTATGTGAAAAGAATCCAAATAAATCCATGGATCAGGTAGAAATCCTAAAATTCTATGGGATGGTCTATGCGACAAAAGATGGACGCAAAATAAAGCATTTTGTTTCATTTGGCAGGAACACTGTTACAGTGTCACCACGGTGACTATGTAAAATGAATGATATGCATCATCACCTCTCAAAAAATGTAGGAATAATTTCTGAGTGGAAATGTTCAAGAAATATATAGTCAAGTCAACCTAAATAGAAAATTACCAATCCAAATTTAAAATTCTACAATTACGGCCAATCAGCAAAAATTCCATACGCTGAACTTATATGACCCTGATGATGACTCAAAAGAAACCAGTGTAAAATTAAAATTAAAATATGATTGAAAAGCTGACTATATAAATACATTGTAGCATAAAGACTTGCAGAATTTTCATATGTGAATGTGATGTCACATTCAAACGCTGTATGATGTCATTTTCACATTTTTTAAGGCATTTTTTTTTGGGAAAAATAAAGTCACCGCTTTGTAGTCTTTCACAAATACTAAAATATGTTTGGTAAATATAAAAAAGAATTATGTTTGGTACGTTTGTAATAGTTTTACGAATGACATAACGATTTTTTTGTAATCACTATTCAATTATTTAGTTGCGTTTTTATTACATAAAATAGCTATTATTAAAGCATAGTTATTCTTTAAAATGGGAAATAGTTATTTTTACTAAAAGTCCATAATAACTATTCCACATAATAGCTAAAAAAAAAAAATCAAGAACATTGTAGCATAAAGACTTGCAGATTTTTCATATGTGATTATGTGAATGTGATGTCACATTCAAACGCTGTATGTCATTTTCATATTTTTAAGGTATTTTTTCTGAGAAAAATAAAGTCACCACTTTGTAGTCTTTCACAAACACTAAAATATGTTTGGTAAATATAAAAAAGAATTATGTTTGGTACTTTTTGTAATAGTTTTACAAATGACATAACGATTTTTTTGTAATCACTATTTAGTCATTTAGTTGCGTTTTTATTACATAAAATAGCTATTATTAAAGCATAATTATTCTTTAAAATGGGAAATAGTTATTTTTACTAAAAGTCCATAATAACTATTCCACATAATAGCTAAAAAAAAAAAATCAAGAACATTGTAGCATAAAGACTTGCAGATTTTTCATATGTGATTATGTGAATGTGATGTCACATCCAAACGCTGTATGATGTCATTTTCACATTTTTAAGGTATTTTTTTTGAGAAAAATAAAGTCATCGCTTTGTAGTATTTCACAAACACTAAAATATGTTTGGTAAATATAAATAAGAATTATGTTTGGTACGTTTGTAATAGTTTTATGAATGACATAACGATTTTTTTGTAATCACTATTCAATTATTTAGTTGCGTTTTTATTACATAAAATAGCTATTATTAAAGCATAGTTATTCTTTAAAATGGGAAATAGTTATTTTTACTAAAAGTCCATAATAACTATTCCACATAATAGCTAAAAAAAAAAAAATCAAGAACATTGTAGCATAAAGACTTGCAGATTTTTCATATGTGATTATGTGAATGTGATGTCACATTCAAACGCTGTATGTCATTTTCACATTTTTAAGGTATTTTTCTGAGAAAAATAAAGTCACCACTTTGTAGTCTTTCACAAACACTAAAATATGTTTGGTAAATATAAAAAAGAATTATGTTTGGTACTTTTTGTAATAGTTTTACAAATGACATAACGATTTTTTTGTAATCACTATTTAGTCATTTAGTTGCGTTTTTATTACATAAAATAGCTATTATTAAAGCATAATTATTCTTTAAAATGGGAAATAGTTATTTTTACTAAAAGTCCATAATAACTATTCCACATAATAGCTAAAAAAAAAAATCAAGAACATTGTAGCATAAAGACTTGCAGATTTTTCATATGTGATTATGTGAATGTGATGTCACATCCAAACGCTGTATGATGTCATTTTCACATTTTTAAGGTATTTTTTTTGAGAAAAATAAAGTCATCGCTTTGTAGTCTTTCACAAACACTAAAATATGTTTGGTAAGTATAAATAAGAATTATGTTTGGTACGTTTGTAATAGTTTTATGAATGACATAACGATTTTTTTGTAATCACTATTCAGTTATTTAGTTGCGTTTTTATTACATAAAATAGCTATTATTAAAGCATAATTATTCTTTAAAATGGGAAATAGTTATTTTTACTAAAAGTCCATAATAACTATTCCACATAATAGCTAAAAAAAAAAAATCAAGAACATTGTAGCATAAAGACTTGCAGATTTTTCATATGTGATTATGTGAATGTGATGTCACATTCAAACGCTGTATGATGTCATTTTCACATTTTAAAGGTATTTTTTTTTGAGAAAAATAAAGTCACCGCTTTGTAGTCTTTCACAAACACTAAAATATGTTTGGTAAATATAAAAAAGAATTATGTTTGGTACTTTTTGTAATAGTTTTACGAATGACATAACGATTTTTTTGTAATCACTATTTAGTCATTTAGTTGCGTTTTTATTACATAAAATAGCTATTATTAAAGCATAATTATTCTTTAAAATGGGAAATAGTTATTTTTTTACTAAAACTCCATAATAACTATTCCACATAATAGCTAAAAAAAAAATCAAGAACCATATTCATTGCCTACCACTTTTTACCTCTCTCTCTTTATATATATATATATATTGTAAGATTAATTTTTTCAATTAAAGATAATATTCTATAATTATTGATTGTTATAGTCTAATTAAAAAAAAACAAATTACAAACTCATTTTTTCTAATGTATTAATTGAACTTTCAAATATGTATTAACTTTTTTTATGAAACATATATTATTATTATTACTATTATTTAAAAAAAAAAAAAAAGCTTTGTTTATATATCATCATTTTTATTCAAGCAAGTGAATTTATCATTTATTAGAATTTTATATTTAGGAGAGATGTTATTTTTTGTTTTTTTTTTTTTTTTTTTTTATTATTATTTTTATTTATACATTTATGGAGATATCAACTTAATTGGAATACAACTTCTTTTCATTCCTATCATCAAATCATATTTTAGGAATAAGTGTTTCATTGCAGTTTTTTGTATTCACTGTAATACTTATTCCTATTCTACTATAATTATCATTACATTGTACAATACGTAGAAAAATTTATCCTAAAAGGAACCTGGGGGTTGGAAAGCAGACTTTAATAACAACATTATTTTTTCAATCAGGTAATATAAATAATCTTTTCATTTTGTTCCAAAAATATATAACCTCTCCTAGTCTCATAATTTTTTTTTTAATTTAATAATAATAATAGTAGTAGTATATAAACGATTAAGATTAAATAATTAAGTAAGGTGCATTAAAAAAAAAAAAATTGTATACGTAGATCCCAAAACATATTCTCTAAACAAAGCTCTAGTCATGAACTTTTTAAAAAAAAAGAAAAGAAAAAGGAAAAAAAGCTCTAGACAAAAGTGGTCTACCATCAATAAGATACCTAACTCCATAGGAAAGATTTTATGCGCATGTATTCAAAAAGCACTTTTGTCACGGGAGTTTATTTCACAAATTTTTTTTAAAATTATTTTCACAACTTTACCTTGGAAAGGAGCCTCAAGTCTCACCTCTCATGGCAAGTGAGTGTGCTAGAAGTTGCAACTTGCATGTCTAGACCTGGACAATTGCATTAATTATTGTTGAAAATCATCTAAAAATAAATGGTGTGTAAGGCAATATAAATTAGACATAGCATTAATGTATTATTTAGAAAACCCTTGAATATTTCCTACACATTTTTTTTAATGCTATGGGTAATACGAATTTTGTTAGATAAATTTTTTAAATTGATATGTCAATTTTTTAAATACAAAACAAAAATAAAATTTCTAAAATTATTACCAATTTGTTTACAAAAGAATTACAAACTAACATCGCAATGAATGTGGATTGTGTCTTATCAAAAACATCATAAATAAAATTTCTTAATTATATTTTATTTTGTGTTTAAAAGTTGATATATCAATTTATAAGGTTTATGTAGTAAAATTTGTAGTAACAATAACATCATCTAAATAAAAAATTATTAATAAATTTACTTAATTATTATGTTGTTTTTTTGGTAAATGAATTAGTATGTTGTTGATATATGGTATTATTAGTGTTTTCGTTATTTCTCCTTCCATACTATAGCCCCCAACCATGTTAGTGGCTCTTCCAACCAAATATCCAAGTCTAGAATTTGCAAAGCATATTGAGCAGCCTCATGAACAACCTTGTTGCATGTTTGGCTGGTATAATAAAAGCCTTGAATTGTCAAGAGTCTTGTAATTCAATAGTATTACATGTTTTCTTTTACAAAGGAAATTAAAAATTCAAATTATCTTCTCTCTTTCATCGTTATAACTATCGAATTATAAAACAAGTGAAAGCCATGAATGAGTACTAAACATGAAAAGTATGATTATCATA
This sequence comes from Fagus sylvatica, assembly GCA_907173295.1. NCBI lineage: Eukaryota > Viridiplantae > Streptophyta > Magnoliopsida > Fagales > Fagaceae > Fagus > Fagus sylvatica. Next base: position 6,845,864 of record OU015770.1, on the reverse strand, counting down.
CAAACTTGAAACTTCAAAAGATAAAAGGAGGGGTAGAATGGCTTCCCGAGGAAAGTTATGGATAGCAAAAACTTTTTTTTTTTTTGATAAGTTTGGGTATCCAGGCCAACGACTAATCCTAAGGGACACGTAACACCCTACTAGCACGTGTACCATGATAATCGTAAGGTTTTACCTTAGGTAGGTGATTCTGAGGGGACTCGAACTAGTGACTATTGGGGAACACACCTAAGGCCGGATCAGTTGAACTACCTCTCAGGGTTGGATAACAAAAACTTGTAGGTAGAAGATTAAAGATGGAAAATATTTCCTTGGGATATTTCAAATTATCAATTAGTGGTCAATCAAAAGGATTGATAGATGGAGATGTCTAAAACTAATGTTAAAATTAAATTAGATTTCCATTTTACCATTAGTACAGTAATATCTCAATTCATGAAATTCACCTGTACGTAAATATTTGTTTGAGTGGAGAAGGCCCATCTGAATCTTGAAGAAACCTAGATCGTTACAAATTGTTCAAGGATGAGCACTTATGCATCAACATTCAATAACAACATTTTTCTGTCCAATCAACACGATATTGAAAAATCTACTACGTACGAATCATGTCATTTCAAAGAAAAGGCTCTAAGCTCTAAAATCTAAATGCACCTGTGAACTAAATTATCCTATCCAGCAAAAAAAATAAAAAAAAACTAAATTATTCATATATGTTGCGAGCACTTTCGGTTCTTTCTTATTACAAACCATATCAAAGGACGCTAATAGTTTCTTGTAAAATGCAACTGCGATTTCCTGAATTTGATGCTGGTCATTTATCCTCATCCCCTCATCAATATACTTTCTAACATGATGATAAGGTAGTCAATTACTTCGTGTAGATCTTGAAAAGTTATATAATAATTATAGAAAAAAGATTGTCCCAAACATTTAACTGAAAACAAAGCTTATACGCTACGCTACATTTTGCTTACTTTTTGCACCTTTGACTTTCTTATTGTTACAATGACCTCAGCAAAAAATTTAAAAATGCACTAAAAAAACAATTAACTTATATTATTTCTCATTTAGTTTTTTTATAAAAATAATTTCAGTAAAAAACAATCAGCAAAAATCAAAATAAACTACACGGACACGAATTAAAAACAAATTTAAGAACTTTTTAAGGCCACAGCAATATTAATTGCAAATTATACATATACTGTATATGGCCTTGCAAACTATCTTTGGTAATGAATATTATAATTGCGCTACTAAGAATTAAGTCGACATTATATAGCGTCACCTTATAATTTCAGCTTAATAGGTTTTAATAAAATTTTATTGTAATGCTCCATTACGTAGGTGTGAATAAAATAGCTGGTAAAGGCTAGTTTGTCTCTTAAAGCCACAATGATTCCCACAACACTATCTTTAAGAATTAAAGAAATTTAATTTTTTTTGGGAGCAATGGCAGATCGTTATTTCTATGCCCTTACATAATTATGGCAGTCTTTCATTTAATATAATTAGATTCTTTCTTCTAGCTAAATTATCATCACAATTAATAAATATGACATCCAATTCATGATATTTGTCTCTCTCTGATATCAGTTTATTTTCAGTATCTTATTTATCGAAAGTTAAGATAATTATTTTTAAAAATAACTTAATTTCAAACAATTTAAAGTTTATTTATTTGATTATTTACTAAGAATCGAAATAAAAAGTTAAAATAAAAGTGAAAGTAAAAAGCTACAAAAAACAGTCAAATTACAAGATAAATAAAAAGTGATAATTATCTTAAAAAAATAATATTTCCGCACCAATATATGATACAGGATGGGGAAATCCACTCTTATCTTTTTAAAACGTTTTTCCTTTGAACTTTTCAACATTGGTCCAACATTATTAATATATGTACAAGCACGATACGAAATGCTTTCCATTTTTTTCTTCCTATTTACAAATGCTCCGTACTTAGTACAGAAAAAAAATGGGAGTAGGTAATATGTTTGTTTATATTTATTTCACCACACTTCACTGAAAGTCAGTTTTGTATCACTTGAGCAGTAGTACTAACGCTAAAAGATGATGCTTTTGCACGTATGAAAGGTTGAAAAGAGTAAAGGCTGAATGTTTGAAAAGGATGTCGTGGTAGAGAATCATAAACAGTGCTTATTATATAACAAAAGGAAAGGGTTAAATTAAAAAAAGAGAGAGAAGAGCAAATATATGTTTTATCTCCTGAAGATCCGCTAAGAATATCTTGTTGTCGGCGAGAGTTTTGTAGAGTTTATCTATGTTAAGCAAAGCAAGGCACCAAACTACCCACATGAATTTGCATAATTGCTGCTGTGGGGGTCACCTTTTTATGTTTGTCCAAAGATTTGAGATTTACTTCACGGACACTTATGTGGGGGTCACCTTTTGCCGTGTTGCCACAGCAATATTTTTACTCTCCGCGTCTTCTGCTTATTCTTACTTTCTCTTGGTTTGTCTTTTTTTGGCACAACTTTTGTAGGTCTTAGAGCAACTCCAAGAGACTCTTTGTTTTTTACTTCACATGTAAAGAGTTTTTTTTTGGTTAAAAAAATGAACATTTCATTCAAACAACAGCAGAAATCTCTAAACCAAGCCTCCTCTACAAGGGGTGAGAGATTTTTAGGGAAAAACATAGTAGAGAGATTAAATTTAGGACTCAACTTGGCAAGCGTATGCACCACCATATTCACCTCACGTTTAACCTAACAAAAACTACAAAAAAAAGTATTTAACATTTTCACAAATCACATGTGGAGAGTTTTGCACATTTAGCTTTTCACTTTTTTTCATACCTTCTAACAACCTCTTTATTTCTTTCTCTATTTTGTTAAAATAACATTTTTATTCATTTTTTTATTATTGATTTATCTCTCATTAAAATCTCTTTCTTCTCCCTTCTTTCCTATTCTTCTGTGAAACAGAGAGACAAAGATAGAAAGAGAGAGAGAGAGAGAAACCAATCCCCGTGAAACCCAACCACCTTTATCGTGCTCGCCCCTCCACCGTTGAGTTCAGCGCAAAAACGCCTCCACCCCAAGCCGAGATCGGCGCAAGAACAATTCCACCCCAGGTCGAGATCGGCGCAAAAATAGCTCCACCCCAGGCTGAAAACGGTGCTCTCAAAATGAGTACTGGTTGGGGAGAAAAGTGAAAATGAGGAGAGAGAGGAGATCGATTGAAAAAGAAGGAGAAAAGAAAGAGTAGAAAACATTTTTTTAAGGGATAAAGAGCTACAATAACTTTTCATTTGTGAAAAAAAGTTATTGTAGCAATTTGGCAATATGAAGAGTGAATAAAGAGTTTGTTGGAGTATTATTTTTACATTTTGGCTCTCCGCATTCCTAAATAGAGAGTCAAATAAAGAGTTGTTGGAACTGCTCTCATATAAATTTAAGATAAATCTCAAGTCACCAAAATCATTGTTCCAATATGCCCATGATTTTTTTATGAATTTATGTTGTTGTAAAATGTTGTAATACTAGCTTCTTATTTTATAAGTGATAGAGACTCTTGAGAAGAATCTTATGCCTCCAATATATTCATAATATGTGGATCCAGTCCACATATGTATTAAATATATAAGATAATTATTGGATGCTTTTATATAAATTTCATATTGAAGTTCTCTATAGGAGAATTAATTTGTTCCAATAATTGTCCAGCAAAAAAAGAAGTTCCAATAATTGCAAACTTGGGATACTTTTGGAATTTTGAGGAGAAATTGACTTTATTTGGATTCCTTAAGCGATAAAAAATCTAGAGATGACAATGGTTTGCGTTTAATGGGGTTTCTGAACTCACCTAGCTCTAGTATTAAAGGAATCAGATATTTTTTATTTTTTTTTTAATTTGGGTATGATTCAGATTTTTAAACCAACTAGGTTTGGTTTTTATATTTTAGGTAGTCGAACCCAATTTGATTATGTAATTAAATTACTAAAATGTTTTATTATAAATTAATTTTCTTTACACAAAACAAAAACTAGTTTTTCTATAATAATAAAAAGTGTACCTTTTTTTCTCTCTTAAAATATTGTTTAATTTATTGTAAAACTACTTACTATTACTTAAAATTGGTTAAATAGTAATAATTTTAGGTTAGTTTGATATGTTTTGATTCGTTTGATCCGACTCATAGTAAGATAAATGGTGGATAACAGTGCATGGGCAAAAATAGAGTATGTGTTTTTTTTTTTTTTTTTTTAATAATTTAATTTTTCTAAACTATAAGCTATTATTTATTTAAAATATTACAATGGTTCAGCATTACGTATATCTTAGAGATGCCCTGTGCATGGAATCTCACAAAAGTAAGTGATACAAAAAAGAAGAGGTTGAACATAAGTACAAAGAGTATCCAATTGTTGTCCTCCTGCTATTGCAAGCCAAGAGCTCGCTATCAGATCTGCACAAAGCGTTTGCTTCCTAGTGGATGTGTCGCATTTCAACGTGCCGTATACAGTATAGTTTGCAGGCTCTTACAATCCGTCCCAAGCACAGAAATGCCCGGTAGACGGGAGTAATTAATAGTCAGATAAAGGAAAACTAAAGAAGAGTGTACCTTCATTGGAATATTCCTGTAGTCATGTTCCCATACAAGGAGTAGTCTTTCATGGATGGTATGTCCAAGTTTCATGCATAAAGTTCCACTAAGTTTGATAGGATGTCGTTGTATATGTTAATGAAAAAAATCAAGTATTAAATTTTTAACATTAAAGTAAGTCAGAATTCACATATATAAAGTTATCAAGAAATATATGTTTAAAAATAATCTTTGAAGAAGGCTTATTGTGTTTTGCTAAACTCGAACGAGTTTATTTGTCTAAATAAACGTGTACAAAAATATCTAAAAGAGAATTTAGCATCTCCTTCAAAGTTATGAACGACTATGATTTTTTATAGAATAAAATTTATCTATTATCATTTATGTAAAGTATTAGCACTTTCTCTCTCAATATAAATTATCAAAATGTCAGAACTTATTTGATATTTGATTCAAGAGGAATTCAGTGATTCAATGAGAAAAAAGGGGCAATAGAGAGATTATTGCATCATTTTCTCTTAAAGCTAGCATAGCCTCATTCTAATTTGGAGAACAAATCCCTAGAGATTTATTTGGACCTTGTGGACTAGCCTTTTTTTCTTTTGGAGGGGCCAGCTCTATTTTTCTTTTGAAGACCCCCTCCCCGCAAACATCAAAAAAAAAAAAAAAAAAAAAAAAAAATAATACATGTATTGACTATAAAGGAGAATTTGAAATTTTGAGTCTATCAACTGGCTCCACTATTATTTTTCTGCTACTTTTTTATGTTATTCTATTTTAATTCAAAATCATTCTTTTGTCATTCACTTAAAGTCTTATTAATGTCATTTTTTTTACTACTTCAATTTATGTAATTATATATATATATATATATATATATATATGATCACCACAGTACGAGACAAACGGGATTATTCCGCAGCTTATATTGAAATTTAACTAGCAGCCCTAGTTAGCCATTACACATTTTCTATGGAAGTTTAACTGGAATATGTGCGTAATTAACTCATTAATTAGGACTTTCTAGGTTCATGGTTCATTTTGGTTCCATTCAATATTATTTTCTTTTCCTTTTAGGTATTGACCAAATGTCTCCTTTTTGCTTTCCCTATTTGGGGACATTTCTCCTCAATGTCAATGTATTCTGAGAAACGTGTGCATGTGGGTCGAAATCCATATTATTAATTTTTATAAAAAAAATAAAAAATAAAATACATTATACATACACTAAATATATTTATATATATGCAATTAGTAGCAAGTTCAGAGTTCAGACTATTCTAGGATTCTCTTCATTTAGTGAGTCGCATTTCTGCATGTCATTTTCCTTAACCCCACCATTACTCTCTCACTCCCTTTCTCTCTCAACCAAACAAAGGCGAAAGGTAGAAAAGAAAGAAAGATGGGGAGCTAAAGTTCCAAAAAGACAAACCAAACCACCTTTCACATATCCATATAAGTGCTAGCTTTCCCACATAAAGTCTGGATATAACCATCTGAGGAGAGAGAGACTTCACCTATCTCTCTGAAGATGAGTTTCATTAGGACTCAACACCATGTCCAAGCCCCAACTTTCATTGAGTGGCTTAAGCCCTCACCTTCTGCTTCATCACTATCATCAACTTCATCTTCTTCTTCTTCATTTTCTTCTCCATACAAGGAGACTTTACAATGCTTGCCTCTTCTAGGCAGGTTTTCTGATCAGACAAAGCCTTTGAAAGAGGAAGATATTAGATTTCAAAAGGAGGGTTATATGATCAAAGAAGAGGAGGTTGAGAAAGTTACTGTTGCCTTGCACATTGGTTTGCCTGACACTACTGTGGATTCTATTTCTGATGCTGAGAAGAAGATTTTTGATTCCAATAAGGAAGAAGAACCTGTGGTGAAGAAAAGCTTCCATGGTTGTTCTTTTAACACACAGAGTAGGTTCTGGATACCAACTCCGGCTCAGATTCTTGTCGGGCCGATGCAGTTTGCTTGCTCCATATGTAGCAAGACCTTCAATAGGTACAATAACATGCAGGTTAGTTACTTCTCAACAATCTTTTTGACTTATGTTCCTGGTTTAACATGATATATGGAGGTGTTGGAATTAGTTTATGGCTTATAATATTGTTCAATCTATTTTTATTTTTTATTTTTGGTGATTTATAAATTACTTAAGCTTAATGCACAGTTTCAAGTACACATGGTGAATTGATCTAACACAATTTATATTTCTGAAAGAAAAAAAAGAACTAAAAGTACACCTCCAAGATTTTGCACTTGAAGAAGAATTAATAAACTTCTCTTAGAGAAGTATGCATTCCTTGAAAGGGGAATTTAAGATTCCCTTTTAATTTCCATCTAAACCAAACCCTAATTTCTCTAAACCAAATTATCCTCTCAATATGATGATTCCAGTTTCCATTCAATTGCAAGAAGAAACAATCCCCAATGGAGTGCAGGTATGCATGCCAATATGAATCATTTGATGTAATTCTTGGTATAAGGAAAAAAAAAATCATTTTTTTTTTATGGTTACAAAATTACATTAAACATTTGTTATTTTGTTAGACACGTCCTTGTTACTTCAGATTCTTACTCTACAAGACATCATTCAATTTAGATATATTACTCCCTAAATTTTATATCAACAAGGTTTGTATCTATAAGAATAAGTCTTCACTTCCCATCTTTAAATGTCCATCAAGAATATAGAAGCTAATTGAAATAAATGTAATTGAAGTTTATAGAGCAAAACTTGAGAGCCATAATTAAATGACCCCCTTCCAGAAAAATAAATAAATTAATGACCCCCTTCTTCTTTAGGAGTAATCCTTCAAGCCCTTTCATTAATTTTTTTATGGCATACATGTCCCTTTTGTTTAGCCATCCCCTACAATTTTTTTAAAGGAAAACTTCATGTAAAGCCCATTTTTTGGCCTCCTGTCCTTCAATTCTTTCCTTTTGGTCAGAAGATAATGAGCTTTGGTTTTGAAAAAGACCAGTTTGATTAATCAATAAAGTTGAACATGATTAAAGGGCAATACGAGCTTTCACAAGATGACAATTCCAGCAAGAGCTTTGGATACTCTTCTTTAACTAATAATTCTCAACTTTTTTACTAAAAGATGTAGTGAAATAGTCCACTGGTGAAGGCCCTAAACCAGCCAAAATAACCAATAGCCTTTATGCCACTTCCACTTTCCTGATCATAGCATGTTGCAATCCTGAATAGTTCATCAATAATGACAACAATTATAATTGTAAAGGTAAAGGCATACATGCCTTGTTGAAACTTATTCACTAATCGTATGAGATTCTAGTCTATACCAAATTTGATACAATTTTTGAGATTAATTAGACATGAATCACACTTCTATATTGAAAAGAAATACTGAATCTATGTTTTTAAATTTATAGATGCACATGTGGGGGCATGGATCCGAATATAGAAAAGGACCAGATTCACTAAAAGGAACTCAACCGGCTGCCATGCTGAGGCTACCATGCTATTGCTGTGCTCAAGGCTGCAAGAACAACATCAACCATCCGCGGGCCAAGCCGCTGAAAGACTTCAGAACACTCCAAACTCACTACAAAAGGAAGCATGGAGCAAAGCCATTTATGTGTAGGAAATGTGGGAAAACATTTGCAGTTAAAGGAGACTGGAGGACACATGAAAAGAATTGTGGAAAGTTGTGGTATTGCACTTGTGGTTCCGATTTTAAACATAAGAGATCACTTAAAGACCACATCAGGTCTTTTGGAAAGGGCCATTCTCCACACCCTTCTCTTGATGGTTTTGAAGATGAAAAGGAATGCATCACGGGTTCCGAGGATGAATTTGCTCACTAGCTCTTGATTGTGACTAATTATTCAATACTTCAGGAGTATAGTGACGGTATTTCCTCCTTTCACATAATAATGGATCCTACTAATTAAGGTAATGGTGGGATCCACTATTTATGTGAAAAGAGGGAATATTACATCACTATGCTCCTAAGGATTGATGGTTTACAAGTTTTCTTCCCTTTCAGCTTTGTTTGAACTTTCCATATAGACCTAAAAGCTAGTATTAGTATGCTTGCTTATCTAAGCTTGTGCTCAGTAACAAAAAATTCTCAAGAAATTGCGGGAGGCACACAGGGAGCGGTTTGTTCCGGAGCATTTGCTGGGCGATAAGTAGATGTATCTTTAGACCTACGGTTTGCAACTTTGCATATAAGTTATATGTTAATAAACTGATTGCCTCAAGTGATGAAGTAGATGAATTTTCTTTTCTTGGCATTACAAATGTGACCTCTTCTATGGAGAAAATTTGTCCGCTTCATTGCTGACTGGTAATCTTTATAAAAGCACTATATTCTTGTTATCTTTTCTACAGCTTAGTAACTCTCTCTCTCTCTCTCTCCCTCTCTCAACAGTTGATTTCTAGATGAATATGTTTTTAGTGCTGAGGGGAATTTCTTTTCTTTTCTATTTTTAATACTCTTCTAAGAATTATATAAAAACGTCATCTATATCAACTACTTGTGATGGTAATAATCTTCTGATCAAGACTAAGTTCTATGGTGCATATGGAAGCACCTTTGAGAAAACTGTCATATTTTCTAAGATTGCTAGATAATATTGTAGCTTTTAGCTTGTAATTGTAAGAAGAATAATAATACATGATTGAATTTACCATTTTTTAACAGTTTAAGTTTTTGGGACCACTAGTAATTTATCATGATATCAAGTGGTAAACTTTTAAGACAATTGGTAATTTATCTGTAATTGCTTCTATATAAATTAGAAAATAACAACTATTGTTGTTTTTATATATAACCTGTATACAAGATTTTTATTATTATTATTATTATTTTTGTTTTATTGATAAGTTGGACTTACACCTAATGGCTCTCTAGTGGGTTGAACCACAACTTTACCCTTCATCCCGTTATAATAGGAGAAGATAAAATATCAGTTGAGTTATAATTCATTGACCATATATACAAGAATTACTTAAGTGTGTGCATGCACACGCAAACAGTGTTTGATTCTTGGGCAAATAACTGAAAAGAAAAGACGATTTTAAATCTTAATATTTTCCTCTCTTTTTTTGTTGGCTGTCTTCTGGTTACTATATGAAGCATTTGGCTAATATCTTTATGCTAAACTCAGATTAATTGAATGAGGACTGGAGAATTAGAACTAGATCTATTAGCATAAGCCATTTGTATATTTTACAAAAAGCTTTACACCATAAAATGATCTGTAGGAAAATACTGAGAAAAAACTTGATTAATGTGAATGCTAGCTTTTTCGATCTAATGGATTAATTAGAGGTGTCTAATTATATATAGGACAAAGTCAAAAGGATACCCGTAAAATTACACTATCGTTTAATGTCCCTACTTTCAAAAGCGTAGTGGGGAAGTTGGTGAGAGTCCAATTCGGAGGCCTAATTACCAAATCATGTAATCCACCAACTGAGATTACAATATCAACTAGAGAATGATTGGGTACTAATTAATCTGAATGGAGGATTCATTTAGTCTTGAAAGATTGAAATCCAACTAAAAAAAGAAAAAAAGTAAGTTTGTATATATGTGTGAAAAAAGATATTTACATAAGACTTTTTTTTTCTCAACCAAGATGCAAGGCTATCCTGAATTCCTGATCCTTGATATACAAAACAAGAGAGAGAAGGGGTTGAAATTTGGCTTCTTTTGTGGTACTCGGTAGGCTTGACCAAAGACTAAAAGGTGTAGGAAATTTTGTGAGAAGGTGTTTGATTTTAAAAGATAAGGGACCTCCACCATGCTTTGTCGGGAGAGAAAAATTTTTATAGAGGGGGAAAAGAACAACTACCCTCTTTAGCTAGATCCATTGATTTAGCTCAATCTGTGTTCATATTCAAACAAACGGTTTGAGTTTACTACTATTGATTTAAGCCACTTCTTTGAGCCAGGTCCGTAGCAGTGTGCTAGCCACCAAGCTGGTTAGCAAGGAGTTGTGAGGGAGTCTGGGCACAGTTACATGTTCATCTATCGTGCGGAAAAGGCTCTTTGTCCCATATTCTTTTTATATTTTATGAAATCTTTGTCCCATTTTCAGATGCAGAATTTTTTTTTCCTATTAGTGTATTACTATCAAGTATCATCATTAAAACCTAATCCCCCATGCACAGGATGACCTGAGACTGAGAGGGAAAGAGTTTAAGGAATACGTACGTAGAGCAGGTTTGCATGTGTACTGTGATGTAGTACTATGCCTACAGTGTTGTTATTGTGTGTCTTATAATTTGTGTTTCTTATGAGTTATTTTTTAATATGTTCCAGTAATTATGATAGTGGTTGTGTCGATAAATTATATATATGGTAGAAATGTGGGAGTACTCCAAATTAAGTCTTTTTTGTATTGATTTATTTATTTATCTAGTATTATCATTTGATTGAGCATAACTCCTACTTATCTAACTCCTTATTTTGATGTGTGACGCATCCACATGAAGAATTTTCGAATCCACCAAAGAAAAATAAGAGAATACATCTTTAAAAATTGTATTAATCGATGTCTAAATAGTCTGGATGCCCGTCAAACCACAACCACTACTATATAATAAATAAGTTCTAAGGTAGTTCAAAAATCCTAATTCATGTTAAACACGAAACTGATCTATACACAAGAAAAATTGTCAAAAAGACAAATTAGAGAAAAAATTACATAATTAAATATTGATGACTTTAGGGAATGTCAGGGCCTTATTTTGACCTAAAATTTGAAGATTTTAACAAAAGGAAAAATTACCATATATAACAAAATTGATTAAATTAAACAAAGGCCTAAACAAAGGAATTTTTGAAAGTGACATAGCTAGTCACAATCGTCGTGTGTGAGTTTTGATCCTCAAAATTAATTTATGTGACAAAATTAAAGAAATCGGACCTCGAAAAGGAAACTCATAATTTCTTCTAGGGATAAAACAAGGTCACACTCAAGGAAAAGTTTCTTCCAAGAAACTTCACTAAAATGATTTTCTCTCAAATTCAACAATTTTTTACTACATCAAAGAATTTTACAAGTTATTAGCTCATAATGAAGAGACTGAAGAACAATTTGTAGCAAGGTACATTGGCAGATCAATTTTGCGAATTCAAGATAAGGTAGAATTGTTTTGAGAGTGCGCAACACCTATAAATTAGGCTAAAGGGTTGAGGCAAAACTTGCTTGAAATGGTGGTGAGAAGTACATTGAAATTCAAGCCTTTATCCTTCCAACAAAGGTGAAAGATTTCTTAAAAAAAAAAAAGTAGTTCAAAATCTAGAAGTTGCTCTAAAGCTCAACATAATCCAGTCCCAAAAGGTCGTGTTGTTAGACAAACTAGTCGAGATAGTCGAAAATCTTCTTGAAATGTCATCTTGCAACCAACTTCCAAAGAAAAGGGAATGTGTGTGCGCATGACTCATTGGAATCATGATGTGTTTGTTGATGACCTCGTTGACCTTGTATTTGATGGCGAGACGCAATATATGAAGAAAATAAACCCAAGGAAGCTGATTATATTGCTGATCCACCAACTCTTAAAGATGACACAGATACTAGGTCCATGGTAAGGTGTGTTCCATTGTCTCTTTAGCAAAAACAACATTAAAAATCCTAAAACACATAATCAAAAACACAAAATAAAGCTTCCGATTCGATCTACTGAAACTGTCATTACCCGAGAACTCTCTAATCCATGGTTGCCTCAAGAAATTGAAAAGATAGATAAAAGGGAGTGAGATAACTAAGTAGGACTTGCTAACATGGGGCATGGGAACGAGTCAATTAATGTAGTTAAATATTATCTATTTGAAAAATTCATTGTAGTCAAGATTTCAAATGCCAATATTACATCAGTGTAGAAAGATTTCTCAAATATTAAATATCTCAAACATTCATTACGGCAATACGGTCATGGAAAGCTTTCATAACAATTTCAGTGAGGAACAACATCATAGTCTTTGAATATAAAAACATCAAAATAACACAAATTCATGAAAGTTACATGCCTGAAGTTGAAAATGCATTCCGGTAGGAGCCATAAGTACTACCCACACCAACACTTTAAAGGACATAATCACCTTTAAAAGTGTTTCCAGCTTGGTATTCCACATATATCAAAATAAAAGTTTTCTTGAATTACATGATGACTTGATCACTTTTGGGTAACTAGGAAAGTTTGCATTCTTTATTAAGGTCAGTCGTGCCCACATTTAGGGCCGGCCCTAGGGTAAGCCCAACAAGCTCAATAAAAAAATAAATTAAACTTAAAGTTCTCAACAAATAAAAAAAAAAAAAAAAATTGTTTGTGTTTCGAGCAACCAATGAATGAATGTGCTTTATTTAAATAAATAAAAAAATTGTGATATGTGAATAAATGAGTAATGAGTATTTAAGTTGAGTAATTGAAAGTTTGAAATGGATTTGGATAACCCAAATCTTGGGACTAGCCCTGCACACATCAAAAAATAGAGAAGAAATAGAGAAACAAATAACCAACTTGAAGAAATTTAAGTTTATTAATAAGCACCATGGTGGAGTTATTTCAACAAGAAAGGAACAAGACTATGATGATTGTTTCAAAAAAATAAAAATAAAAAGAGGTTTCAAAACCTCCCGTTGTAGTTCTCTAATTAATCTGATGCTACCCCAAAGGTCATATTGAGGTCTTGCGCCTTCTAATAATGGTTTTGTCGTCTTGCTCCTTCAAAGAGTGAGCTTCGATGACAGGCGGCTTCAACTTCTTTTTAGTTGCAGCTTTCTCATCTCCATCTATGAGCTTTCTCCACTTGAACTTCCAAAAAGTGAGCATCTCGTCCATCCAAACAGTGGTGTTTATCATCTTGCACTTTCAAAAGGGAATGTAAGTTATACCTGAAATAAATAAAAAACAAAAAATCCTGCTTTACATGGTGAAAGAATGCAAGTAGATTCATGGAAGAAAAGCATGCATGAAGACTTTCGAATACAGAAACACAAAAGGGTAGAATTGTTATACCTGATGGAGAGAAAAGAACCTGTCTTTTGTAATTGGATCACCAGCAAACAAATTATTAGTGGGGATTGATTTGCATGGTGCGGTTTTGCTTTTTATATTGTTCATTATACTTAGGAAGAACAAAAAGAGGGGAGTTCTTATTAGAATTCAATTATTGTAAGTAATTAGAATTCTTTGCAGATCTAGAGAAAGGAAAAAAAAAAAAAAAAAACGTGACTATACATTGGATTTAGATTGGGATTTCCACTACTTGATTAAGTGGATTAACTTATAAATTCTAATGATATTTCGTCTTGGACTCCCAATAATTACTTGTGATAAGTCCAATAATTACTTGTGATAATATCATAGAAGTATTAGAACTCCTTAAAAGTTTATCACATCCCCTATTTGGATTTGTCAAACGATTAATAAATATCACATCAAAATTTAGTTTATATGTATCACTAAATTAATTAAAAAAAAACTTTCAAAAACTAAATTAAATGGTGTCATGTATCATATGAGTTGACATCACAATGACAAATTAAAAAAATTCACACCCACAAGAGAAAGATAAGTCTTTCTTCTAATCATATTGGACACTTATAATTAATAATTATCTCTAATAAAAATAGATAAAGACAGAAATAAATATCAATAAAGTATTCTTAGATTTTATGCCAATTAAAATTGACATCTTAAAGGATAAAAATGACTAGTGATCAAACTCAAATAATATAATTCATATTTTTTTCCTTATTTAAAAATATTTCAATAATTCCCATGTTATTCTCTAAAAACAAAAAACTATTCCCAAGTAAATCCAACAGACTGTATGTGTTAACAGCTAACAGAAAAGTCCAAAGCTCAAAACCGGTTTATAAAATATAAAAAAATGAAAAAAAATAAAATAAAAAAAATAAAATAAAGTCCAAAACCAGTTCCTAATCCTGCCCCATATAAAAGACAAGCAGCACCGACCGAACCCCATAACATTGGATTTGCTCCAGCAAAAAGGACCCAATAATTGCCAATACAGCCTTACAATTATACTCCCTCAGCCCAATACACCACAAACTGCATCTGGCCCATAAAAAGTTGAAAATCTCAGCCCCAAGTTTCAGTTTTTTTTCACATTCTTCTACAAGTACACAATATTGTAGGTTTGACTTGTAGCCAATCATTTCTCAACCTCTCAAGCTCCAAGTGTACGTCCAGGGACCCAAGAAGGTGCCAAATTGAAGTAAAGGGTGACAGAAAAGCTTTTCTTCATGCACAATATGCAAAGCCTAATAAGCCTTCATTCATTATACAAGTTAGAAATTATAATACCACTTGTCAATGGCTTAGGCAGCGAAAAGTACCCATTTGGACACGTATCGTACGTATACATGTCTGAGAACACACGGTGATTTGTGGGGACGATAGAGAAGCATAAGGCGTTGCAGTAAAAACATGTACGTGTCACTTTTGGGGGTTTGTCTTTGCCACAAGATCGGTGATGTAAAAAGAGTTCTTCTAAGCTTATGTTCCCCAACTATGTTGCACTGCTAAACCTTAGGTTCTGCTAGAAGTAAAGTACTTTTCTTCATTGTTTTTTTTTTGGGTAAGCGGAGACAAAGCATAGCTGAAAGATGAAGGTTCGTTCTTGTTAATTTCAGTCTACTTCAATAGTTTCATTGAATATTTATCTGTTTAATTCAAAGAGTTTCAATTTTCAAGGAGTACCAGGATGTTCTTTCTTTTCCATATCTATATTATTTATCCATACTCTTCATTTGTACATGTTTATCTAGTAACCTAGCTATAATTTAGTTAGAACTTACAATAAGCTATATATGTGGCCAAACTAATTTCATCAGTTAGTATTTTTTTACCAATAATTTCTCATTGTAATAAAGTTGACATGACCAATTAGACCTATCTATCTGATAGATTAATCTTCTTGAGCCTAGGGTGCACGGCTTGTCATGTAATATACAATAATGCTTAAATGATTAAATCACTATTTTTTAGCCGTTTAAACTTTAGGAACAATTAGTATTTTAGTATTAAAGCAGCAAGTAGTCATGAGTTCGAACAAATTCATGGTTTGGAAAAATTGGTAATTTATTAGTAGTAATGTTCTTAAATACCATGTTGTTCATATGCACATGTTCCCATGTTCGCTTAGCTATAACTTAGTGACAACTTACAATAAGCTAAACATGAGTCCAAACTCCAAACCAATTTTATCAATTAGTTTTTTTTTATCAATAATATCTCATTGTAATAAAGTTGACAAGACTAAGTAGACCCATTTGTTTATCTGATAGATTAATTTGCGTGAGCCTGGGGTGCATGGATTGTCATGTAAATGTAATATATTACAAAAGATTTATCACTTCAAATCTTAACACTCTGCTTGGTAATTCACCACATGGGAAGTTGGGAATTTACCAGTAATAATGTTCTTAAATACCATATGGTTGTTTTGAGCATGTGAAGGTTCATGAGACAAGGTCACATGCTCGTCCCTCTGCTGAGGAAGAAAAGGTGATGACAAGGAAGCAGAAGGCAGAGAGCAAGGAACATGAAGCTGAGCAATCTCCAAAGAAGCCCAAGTCGGAAAATGACCACGGCCAGCCTAATGGAAAAGCTGCGGCTGAAATAGCTGCAGAGTTTGAAGAATTCTGTAAAGCCATTAAAGAGCATCTCTCCATCCAACAAATGCGGGAAATACTTGAAGCTAATGGCGAAGATTCCTCTGGCCCTGATAGCTCTATCGTCTCCAAATGGTTAGTTTTTAACTCCCAAATGTCACACTTGGTCATAAACTTGTATTAGAGAATGAACCACCACCCCATATATATATTTTACAAAATGCTAGAGGCAAAGTCACATGGAAATTCTATGGTAGTATTAATGATTGTTTGTGCAACTTGTTTGACTTTATAGTGATTGAACTTAATTGTGTGACAGCCAAGACTTGCTGTTTTATGGGGTGCTGGAGAAATGCCCGGTTTGCAATGGCAATTTGGAGTACACTGGTACACGCTATTCTTGCAGGGGATTTTATAGTGAGTGGTCTTCTTGCACCTTCAGCACCAAGGATCCTCCTAGGAAAGAAGAACCAACCAAATTACCAGATTCTGTTCTCAATTCTCCAGTTTCAGATGTACTTCTGTTTTCTCAAATCTTGTTTATCCCTTTCAAAAGTTTGTGCCCAAAATTCTGGTTCTTTTATTGAGAATTCTCCTTGTCTGTGGTATAGTTAATAAAGAAGTATCAGGATCCAAGTCGCCGGCCTCACAGGGATTTAGGCCCCACAGATAAACCTTTTACAGGAATGATGATATCTCTGATGGGCCGTCTTTCTCAAACACATGTATGTTGCAAAATATTTTACAGCTGCTAATGACGATGCCATGACTTGGTTTCTTTAGTACTAATCTGGATTAAGTGTATATTGCTGACGGTGAATGCAGGATTATTGGAGAAAAGAAATTGAAAAACATGGAGGGAAAGTTGTCAACTCAGTCAATGGTAATTTGGAAATCTTGGAAATTTATATTGCCAACTGCTGTGGTGGAATTTATTGTAACGACCTTTGCAGGTGCAACTTGTCTGGTTGTTTCTCCAGCTGAGAGAGAGCGTGGTGGCTCATCTAAACTTGTGGAAGCAATGTGAGTGTGGATAGACATTTTGCTTGAGAGAGGCACTAGTTATAAAAGTATTAGGGGTATTGTTTGCGAAGTAGTACAAGTTGCTATGCACATATGACCATGCACCAATTCAATTGCATGATTTTCACGGGAAAAAAAAATGGCCTTTGTAGATTATCTTCATGTCAATTGGTGTTGAAGACAAGAAATATCAATTCAGATTGCAATCTTTTGCAGGGAGAGAGGCATTCGTGTAGTGAAGGGAAGCTTGGTTGGCAGATAGCATTCAGAAAAAAGAAGCCCAGCCCCTTGAAGCTTATGATATTGTCAGTGATCTTGCAGTAGAGGGGAAAGGAATTCCATGGGATCAACAAGATCCTAGTGACGAGGCACTCGAATCACTCTCAGCGGAAGTATGGATTTGTTTCATATTACTTGAATCACAAGTAGCTACATTTGTGCTAATAACTCACTCTATGGATGCAGTTGAAGCTTTTTGGTAAGAGAAGAGTATACAAGGATACCAAATTGCAGGAGCAAGGTGGAGAGATCTTTGAAAAAGATGGGATATTATATAACTGTGCCTTTTCTCTTTGCGACATGGGGCGAGGACTGAATGAGTAACTTGGAAACCTCTTGTCATGCTGCTTTGGATGGACCACTTTTTGACTTTGTATTGAGTATTGAATTTTACCTGATGCAGCTATTGTGTCATGCAACTGATCACAGTACCGGAGAGTGGCTTGCATTTGTACTATAAGAAAGGTAGAGTGTGTGATGATCCGAATGCAGAGGAGAGGCTCGAGCAGCAGGAAAATGTTGAAAATGCTGTGAAAGAGTTTGTGAGGCTCTTTGAGGAAATAACTGGGAATGAATTTGAGCCCTGGGAAAGAGAGAAGAAGTTCCAGAAGAAGCCACTGAAATTTTATCCTATAGACATGGTACAATTGCTTCTTCCCTTATTATTGTAAGTGATGCCCCAGGCAAACTTGTGAAGCTTTCGATGTCCAATTCTTGAAAGAGTTTCCTTTTGCCCTTGGTAGGATGATGGAATTGAAGTGAGACATGGAGGTCTTGGTCTTCGGCAACTAGGAGTTGCCGTCACACACTGCAAACTTGAGCCTTTGGTTGCCAATTTCATGAAGGTTTTATGCAGTCAGGAGATATACAAGTATGATTTATATGCAGATATTCCATTACCCATTTTATTCTTTGCTTCTTTTTGTTGTTTGTGGTGATGTTCTGTTTTCGACTTAGGTATGCTCTTATGGAGATAGGACATGATCCCCCAGACCTACCAATAGGGATGGTGACTGATGTTCACTTGAAACGATGTATTAAAACCTCTCTCTGATCTTCTTTTATTAGTCTTTCTTCTACTCTCTATTAAATGAATGACAAAGGAACAATCATCAGGTGAGGAGGTTCTCCTAGAGTTCATTGAAAAAGTGAAATCAATGAAGGAGACTGGGCAGAAGGCTGAGGCTGTTTGGTCAGACTTTAGCCAAAGATGGTTTACTCTAATGCACTCTACTAGGCCTTTCATTTTTAGGGACTTTCAAGAAATTGCAGATCATGTAAGGGAAACAGAAGTTCTTACATCTCCTATACATTAAGAGACTTGTACAATTATTAACACATCACTACCTAATCTTTAGGCTGCAGCTGCATTAGAGACTGTACGCGACATTACTGTTGCTTCACACCTTATAGGGGACATGAGTGGCTCTACCATTGACGATCCATTGTCCGATCAATACAAGAAACTGGGGTGCTCAATTTCGCCACTTGATAAAAATTCTGATGACTACAAGATGATCCTGAGCTATCTGGACAAAACTTATGAACCTGTCAAAGTCGGAGATATTGTGAGTTAACTTGCTTGCAATTACTGGTCCATAGATGCCCATATATTAAAGCTTAATTATTTCTGGATATTCTGAACCTTTATGTATTCCAGGAATATGATGTGACCATTGATAACGTATTTGCTGTGGAATCAAATGCCTTCCCTTCTTATGATGAAATAAAGAAGTTGCCAAACAAAGTCCTTTTATGGTGTGGTAAGAAGCTCATTCATTTTCAATCTCTTCATTCTATTGCTCATTCTCTTGTAGGTTTTGGGTGTGATTTTCCAAGCTGTATACAAATTTCTTTACAGGAACACGCAGCTCAAATTTAATGAGGCACCTGCATAAAGGGTTCTTGCCATCAATATGTGATGTACCTGTCCCGGGTTACATGGTGATAAGTTAAAATTGCTATTGTTACTGCATTGTTATCTCTGTCTATACATGCACTTCTTAAATCTTTTACACCAATCTTGTGGTTGTCACAGTTTGGCAGGGCAATAGTTTGTTCTGATGCTGCAGCAGAAGCTACTAGATATGGGTTCACTGCTGTAGACAGGCCAGAAGGGTTCTTGGTCCTTGCAATTGCTTCTCTAGGAGATCAAATTACTGAGTTAAAGTGTCCACCAGAGGTACATGTAATTTGGTTCCAACCCTTTTTTTAAGTGTTAAGATACAGTTTGCTTTAAGCCCTTCATTGAAACAGGATACAAAGTCCTTGGAAGAGAAGAAGATTGGGGTGAAGGGACTAGGTAGAAAGAAGACTGATGAATCAGAACACTTTGTTTGGAAAGATGATATAAAAGTACCTTGTGGTCGCTTGGTTCCCTCAGAGCACAAAGATAGCCCTCTTGAATACAATGAGTATGCTACTTATGATCCTAAACAGGTATCACAAGCAACTATAGAAGGACTATTACTTGCTTAGTTGAGAATAATAAAAAAATCATATAGTGCTTTAACTGGTTATGTTATGTTGGTGTAGGTTAGCATAAGGTTCTTGGTGGCAGTGAAGTATGAAGAAAAGGGTGTGGTGGACACAAAGGAGTGAAAGACAGGAAGATGGGAATTGCTGTTAAAGAGCAAAGATGGGTGGTCCTGTATTTGTTCCATTTGTCTCTTCTTTTACTTTTTGTAAGGGGATGGAACCTTTGTGTGGGGCAGGTGGAAAGGAGGAGGGGATGTTTTTTTGATAATCAAGGAGGAGGGGATGTTGATGCATCTTTTGTTGTATTTGTATATAATAGTCAGTAACCCTATATGACTAAGACATATTATCTATCTTGTTGTCTTTTCATCTGAAGTTATGCTCAATTGCTAATACTAGCTAAAGTCTTTGTCCATGAACGGAGGCTTCAAGTATGTGGTGCTATTTTACATCTGAAAAGAAAATCTAACTATTCTCATGATGTTTTTTCCGAATTTAATCATAAAATAGACTCAAATTCAATTAACTCACAAACTGAGCTAAATACAATATTGTGAACCCAATAGAATGTGACTTTTATATCCCATCAAGTATTTGTGGGACTTGTCCCTTACAAGTCAAACAAATATTAGACGAAGCAGTAATAATAATTTGATCCATATCCATCAAAAGAGGAGAGGAGCAATACCTTTGGTGGTATTGAATGAGGTTTGACCTTATGATGACACTGGAATGGGATATGCCCAGAGAATTAATTAGTGGTGTTGGTTATTGATGATGATGTAACCAAAAGGTTTATGTTTGTAACGTTTTGATAAGAAGCAAATAACACCACAGAAAAAAAATTGAGAGCGTATCTGTTAGTGTTAACTTTTAGGAAGATATGGTGGAGTGTGAAGGTCCTACCAAACTCCATGCCATAGGCAGAGAGAAAAGCAGATAGATTTATCTTTTTAATCTACTCTCTCTCTCTCTCTCTTTCTTTTTCTCTTTTTGGTCCTAGAGAGAGATTCTCTTTTTGGTCCTGGAGAGAGAGAGGTTACATTATTAAAAAGCTAGGGTTTTGGTCGTTATCAAACACATAATCTATAGATTCTATCCTATCTATTTAAAATTTTAAACCCTAAGGTATAACCCTTAAATTTTTAAACACGTGCTATAAAAAATTCATTATTTCATAAACCTAGGAGAAGGGTGCTGTGAGGCTGGCTGTAAACACAAAATAATTTATGTACAATTAGGGACACAAAATTAAAGCTGTATACACTAATAATTTATGCAGAGACACCAAATTAAAGCACAGTCTTCAAGGTCATTTCAAAGTGGTCCTTCTATTTATGTCCATGGTTCATGACTAATATGGTGAGAGAGAGAAATAATGAAACAAGGTCATTTTGTTAGCATTTAACGACTGTAGCAATCACAGAGATTGACAAAATGACCATTTTAAAAAACAAAATCAAATTTGGTAGGTTAAAATGGAAAATCTTAAACTTGAGAGACCAAAATGAAAACAGACAAAAACTTTACAGATCAAAATATAATTTAGTCTTAGAAATATGTTAGAAATATGTGTTGTGTTGACAAGAGTACATATGATGCTATTACTTAATGCATGTCAAAAGGTTCCTTGTTTGTATTTGCATGTCATTACTTGATTAGTTACTAAGGTGAAACATGTTATAGCATTATTTGCTACATATTGTGTGTAATGTGTTGGAAAGTCCAATACTTGAAATCATGTTTATGTTGCCTCGTTAGTCCTCTATTAGTTGCATATAAATTATGTTTCTCTCATTTGTTGTCTTTAGATCTTCTGCTTGTTACTAATAAAAATCTCTTGCATCCTATGCATTCAATAAGCTCTTGCTTAGCAAACCCTCTTGTTTAAGTGGGAAATTGCCCCCACCGAACTGAACGTGGCTCTGCCCGAGACCTAAAAGCGGGAATATTCAATCAACAAAATTTTTATTAGATGACGAGGAACCTCATCAAGATAGGGTCTGTCAGGACCATGGTAAACCCCGAATACACGACCCACCAACAAGATGAGAAGCATAGGGGTCCAAGTAAGATTAGATCAAGGAAATGTTTGATATTTCGGATTCATTTGTAAACGTCCAGATTATGCTTCAAACTGTCATGGAAGCAACAGATAGAACTCTGTAAAAAAAAAATCCCTAGTTTCCTTCAATGTACTGTCCCATGGAATCAATATAACATTCTAAGTTTTGTAGTAATGTAAATACTTCAATGTATGCATGATTTGTATCTTGAAAACAACAATCCAATTTTCAACCCCTAGCAGGCTAATATAAGTTTCTCAAGGTTCCAAAAAAGATCACTAAATTTAACTTAAGAATAACCTGCCACATATTATTATGCATAGCGATGTGAAAATATACAATCCTTAATTTGCATGGAAGCTACCAAATAGATAGTTCAAAATGCAGCTTTTAGGTAAACTGGAAACCGTACAAGTCGCTCGATCTGATATTGAAAAACTTTGTCTTTGTGGATAATGAATTTCAAAATAATAGGCCATCTATTGTTAGTTTACCTCATGATAAACCTCCAATTTTACATGCCTGTCAAAAGCATAATGCAGAAGAGTTATTCATATCTCAATTGATTGAAATAAGTTTAATTTTATGTATTCAATCCCTGACAATTCAGTACTATATGTAAAAGCATATTATGACTCAATCCTAAAAACATGAGTACTCAGGTTTGAAACCTGAAAACATTTATTCATTTGTCTTTCTCACAGCCCACAGGTGACTACCATGACAACATGAGCAGGGCAGAACTCAACAAACCATTTAAATCTAACCTTGATAAACAAGTTGTAGGTAATATATTTATCCATTTACACACTAAACTAGTTTTGCACCAAACATAAATGATATTAACCACACAATGACCATGCCTAATGTGATCAAAGCAATTGTCTCAGAAAAGTACAACAAGTGTGTAAATTGAAGTATTAGAGATAAGCAAATTCTGTCCCAACAAAAGCAAGAACAAATTTGAACCCATATCTTGATTCATATTCCTAGAATCCAATTTTACATTTACAATATCACCCCAAACTACCTTTGATAGTACAGGGTCAGAACATGAAACAGAAATCTTCAACATTTGTGTTCCTCCGACTTTCTCAATGGAGAAAAACTACTTATACAAATTGAATACAACAATTCAAAGCTGACAAACAAATCAACCAATTTCAACATAGCAAATTCAAGAACCCCAAAAAAACAAGAGAGTCATTGGTATATTACCATAGGAGGAATATTGAACTTGTCCGAAATGAAGGGTATTTGCCACGGCCTCTCGACTACATCTCGATAAAAATCATACTCGGCCTCATAGTCATGTAATCCAAGCTCTTCCTTCTGATTAGTATGATAATGATGCTTAGCCAAAGTCGATTTCCCAAACCCAAAAATACTAACTTTATCACAAACTCCCAAAGCCAGCATCACAGCCTGCATACCCGAAGAGTAATGGAAATTAGCACCATCATGGGAAGCCCCCCAATCTTCCAACGACTTCCCCGTCTTCTCCACGAAGCGTTTCAACGAGTAATACTTGACAATCCTACCACATAACACATCAAATCTCGGATCAGTGACAAGTAAAGGTGCCTTATGAGACGAATTACACACAGCATAATCGAAGAAATGCACCGGTTGACAAATGTACATGAGAATTGGAACATTGACACCATATGGGTGACAAAAACAACCTTCCCTCCTAGCACAAAAATGCAAAATGTTACTATTTACAAACGAAACACTCGTCTTAGACCCCACATTGTATTCGAAACCAGTTGTTTTTGCATTGTTTAGTCTAATCACGAACTCGTGGCTATCGATCAGCTTGCCACGATCACTCTTGAGCAGAATCCCGCTGTTCCCCACGACCGCGCACGACGAGTACCGTCTATTATCGTCGCGGCGATCAATCGGAAACTTCACCGATTTGATCAAATCCGACATTATGTTCGGCTGGAAAAATGTCTTCTTTCGAGCCCATTCGTGCAACACTCTCCGAAACTCCAACCAATACCGATAAAACTGCGGCGAACGGAGTAAAACCGGCATTCCATTCGACGACCTCGCCCTCGTGTCGTGGTTATTGAATCGCCGCCACGAGGCGAAGGTCCGGTACCGTCCCTGACTAGCGAAGTTGCCTTCCAGCAACTGCTCGATCTCCTTCTTGGCCCGCGGCTCGCCTATGTCGATCGAAGCATACTTGAGGAGCGTGGAGTTGAATTCGAAGACCGGAGGGGTAGGGGTTTGGGTTTGAATGGCCCAGGAATTGAGGTCGACACGGCGGAGAACGGCCCGGAAGCTGACGGTGGCGGCGAAGAAGATGAGGAGGAGAATGCTGAAGAGAGGACGGACCGACCTGGGTTGCGGTTTCATTGGTGGGTCGGGTCGCTCCACGGGTTTGGCTAAAGATCCATCTTTTTCAGTTTTGAAGAGTCCCGTGTTGGGCATCTAAAGAGCGAGAATGAAGCGGGTATGGATCTTGGCATGAAATGGTAAAAAGAAAGCTGAGAAAGCTGAGAGATTTGGAGTGAGGAGTGAGGTAGTTTAAGTAAAGTGGTAGTGAGATTTGGTAAAGAGAGAAAAATGAATTTTTCCAATCTGGGAGGGATGTGATTTGAGTAGTGGGAAATTTATAAGGTTTTTTTGGAGTGTTTGAAGTGAAAGCAAAAGACTTGGGAAGAGAGATTGGTGAAACTAACCCTAATATGTAGGACTTAGGAGAAAGTTGGATTTGAAAGTTGGGTTGAGCTCTGGGTATAATGCATTGGGTTAATAATGTTATAATGTTAAGGTAAGATATTTAAAGGACTTGAGGAATGAAGGACCAAACCAAACCCAGAAATCCAACCCCTTTTTTGGGCAAGTAAACGTCACTCATCACTAATCATTCACAAATACACCTTTCAAATAAGAGGTGGGAATGATACAGTGCTTCTCAGGGGAGTTATGTGTGGTGTAGGTGGGACTTGGGACAGTGCTTTGATTTGAGTCTGGAACTAGATGACTAAATGGCCATCATGACTGAAAAACGTGATTTCAAGTCTAGGTACTGGGTACTTGGCCATGATTCTTCCAAGTACCAAATGTTTGCTGCTAATTTTGATTTTTTTAAACAAAAAAAAAAAATCATAGAACTGTTTTTAGCACTAACTTTGTTTTTTATTACATTGAATTTGGATTGGGATTGGATTTAAAAATTGATAACTGTTTGATTGCCGTCTTGGATGATTTGATTCTTATTCATTTGCGTAACGTTTAAAATCACTTATTTATTAATAAATTATATAGTTATTATTCGGACAAGGTATGTAATATATAGTAAGAGGAATGCTACAAATACAATATTTTTTATTAGTTTTTATTTAGACTTAAACAATAGACTTATTGATGTAGAAATGGATTTGGTAATACGCCACAGAAATCAACAGCAATATGAGACAATTAATTATTATTACAAGGACTTTAAAAGCATGAAATGTTCTGCACTTTCCATTATTTCTTATTAAACAAGGTGAGGTATTTATTTATCGGAATGACAGCATGACAATTTAATACAACAAATACTCTTACAAGTATTCGGACAATGATTGTATGTAATATAGCAGTTGGCTAGGAATTAACTCCCAATCTTGTAAAATTATTACTCATAAAATAAGAGATTTGAAATTAAATAGTATCTTAGCTAGTTTAGATCTACAAATTATTAATTTTTAATTACCATTTAAAAATGAAAGAGTCTTGCAACACTAAAATGAGTTCAATACTCCATTCTCTTGTGTGAAAGTGATTTAAAATTGTTACTCACAAAATAATAAGAGATTTGAAATTAAATAAGTAACTAGTCGTAAACCCGTGCGATATAAAATCTAAAGAATTATTGGTAAAAATGATTTTTTTTTTTTTGTTAAATTTGAAAATTGATAATTATTAAAAGAAATTTTTATTATTGTGTTTTATATAAAATATAATATAGTTTAGGCATTTATTATGATTGTGTTTATATATGGAACAATATATTATTTCTATTAAAGAAAATATAATGTGTCAAGATTAATGAGATGTTTAATTATAGAATAAAATTTCAAATTCAATTAAAAATATTTAGTGTAAAATGTAATATTATGAGAAAGCTATTATGAGGTCAACCAAAAGTTAAAAAAGCTTTGGTTTTATATTATAGTATAGATGCCTAGTTTAGATCCATAAGTTATTAATTTTTAATTACCATAAAAAAATAAAAGAATCTTGCAACACTCAAATGAATCCAATACTTTAATCTCTTTGTGAAAGGGATTTTTGTTATTCTCTAGGAAGTAAACTATTGATTTATTGTTCATTTTCTTCCTTGTTTTTTTCCCTTGTGAATGCCACTTGGGGTAAACTATACCAACATATGACAGTGACAAGAGGCTTGTATTGTTGAGGGTTTGGTCGGCTACAAATGGAGGGAGACCTTCTGGTAAGATCATCAATGATGTAATGCTTTACAAGTTGTATATTTATTTATAAATAAAAAGATATATGGTGGGGTAAAGGGGCAGCATCTTCACTAAATCCTAGACTTCAGCTATGCTTTCAAGTCAACTTTGGAATCTCTTCTCTTATAATTGTGTTTTGCATTTACAAATTGTGTTTGCCTTCTTGGTTAACACTTTAACACCTTGACCCAAAAAGATCAATACGTTTTTACTTTTAGAATTTTGGTTTTAATAAAAAATTTTAGAATATTTTTGTTTTTTTTTTAATTTTTTTAAAGGGATTTTTGTTATTCAGGAATATACATTTTTTTTTCCCTTGTGAATCCACTTAATCCTTATTATGTGAATTTATGATTACAAGCTCATTGTTTGATTTGCTTTACTTTAATGAATGAGTTTTAAGTTTTCACCTTTAACTGTTGTATATTTATTTTAAATAAATTGGTTAAAACCTATTGCTTGTATGGGTCCTGAAAGTTCAGTCATTTAAGTAACTTTAGATCCCAATTTTATGTAATAATAATTCGTTGGACAAAATAATATTTTATTTTTGTTTTTTGTTTTTTCCAAACATTAACACCGATCCTTACGTGATGGATTACCTCACATTTGCTTTACTTTAATTGAGTTTTAAGTTTTCACCAACTGTCCTATTGCTTGTATGGGTTGAAAGTGTCATTTACTTTAGATCCCAATTTTATGTAATAATAATTCGTTGGACAAAATAATATTTTAAATTCCATAATTTTAAAATAACTTCAAATTAAATCTTATTATTTCAAAAGTTTCAATCTATATTTTAAAATACATTTCAATTCAAACCAACACAATCATTTACGGTGATGTTGTAGCAAAACTTATTAAATGAAATAATTAATGTAGTAAGGCTATTTTTAACACGTATTTATTATATATGTATTTTTTTTCAATCTAGATCATTACGGTGTCGTTTTGTTTAAGTAATTTTTTATGGCAGCACGCGTAATGGTATTATGATTTGAATTGAAACTTTTTTTTTTTTTTTTTTATTGTTATTTTTTTAATATAGGATTTAATATAAATTTTTAAAACATGTGGAGTTTAATTTGACACCACCCTTAAAAATATGGGATTAAAATATGATTTATCATTTTTTTCAAGCAAATAAAATAAAATAAAGTTGTTAGTTGTGAAAACTTTACCAAAATGTGTACATACTGAAAAATCAATACCTAAAGGGCATAAAAATTTTACAAATTTATAGACATTCTCTCCAACAAGTTCAACCATGACTTGATCCCAATCCTACCCGAATCTTGAGCTTAGTTGTATGAATATATGAATCTCGAGCTTTTTAGTATGAAGAAATATTTTAATTGAAGAAAAAAGTTCTTACTTATATAATTATTAAGTTGAATATAAAGATGTTGTCTTCCAATAAAACAAAAATGATCTGTATTTTGGACTGTTACAAATGGGTCCCTTCTACTCTTCTACTCTATAAATGGGGTTTGACGATTTTTCTAATCTTTTCCATACTAAAAAAAAGGTATTAGAATTTCTAAATGCCATCATTCTAGTAATAGTGCCAACTAATTGAGGCCAATTCACTAACTCAGACGTGCCAAGTTCTTGTGGTCAAAGTTGTGTCCTAAGATTCTTTTTTTTTATTTTTAGAAGAAGAGTGTCCTAAGATTCTTTCCTTACGGTTTTACTCATAATTTACAATTCAAACCAATTTGGTATAAAATTAAAGTTGAGGGCATAATTAACAGAATTCAATTATTAAGAGATTTAGTTATCTTTTTTCCTTTTTTTAGAAAAAAAGGGTTTGATTCTTCAAAACTTTGCAGAACCAATATGGCAGGTTAGCACAATTCCCTTCCTTAAGGAATGCACATGCCAATGTTCGTTTGCGGATGTGGCAACGTGCAAAGTTTGGGTCTCCAGATCATGCATCTGTGGAATCAAGTGAAGTGTGTGGGAGAGCTGGGATGATGACCACATACTTCTTAAAAAGCCTAAGTCCATAAGGTGCAGTTGTATGCAAAGTCTTTATAAGGGACAAAACCATACAAAACCAAGATTTGGAAAAATGAATTTTGTTGAGTTCATTGTGAATGCAATAATCATTGTAAGGTATATATTATATGCTATGTTACCAAAAAAAAAAGCATAATTCAATAATTAGTAGAGGGCGATTTGAACCATGAATGTGTCTCATTTGGAGAATATCATGAGGTGTCAAATAGTTGAGCTACAAGGTTCTTAGCTTTTCCATGAACAACTAAATTCAATACAATTATGTGTTTAAATTTAATCGGAGAACTTAACGTACTACAACACCTAAGAAACTATACCTAAGTTTTACCATAAAAATAGTTTGTTATTAAAATTTTCAAATGCAAGACTGTTAGTTATGGTTAATGTTGAAAAAATTTGGAACCGTTTTCGAATTTCTCCAGAATTTGGCAATTACTTTTATAAATTTGAACCTTGTAAAGGAAGAGAGAGACGATGTATATGGGTGGTTATCTTTATTGCAAGTCAGAATTGCTGTGTACCTAGACCTGGCAAACGGGTCGGGTCAATCGGGTTCGGGTTCGACCCATGCGGGTTCAGGTCAAATGGGTTTGAGTAAAAAAAGGGGTCGTCCTAAATGGATTGCACAACTTATGACCCTTACCCGGTCTTTTAAGGGTCGGGTCAAAACTGGGTTGACCCGTATTTTTACACATGAAAAAATATATATATAAAAAATGAAAATAAACTTGATTCTATAGTCCAAAATTATCATTTAGTTTTCTTTGTCTTCCTTTCAATACAAATAAGAGAACACATAAACAAAAACACTCACAAATAAAAGAATATGGGAAAAAAAATACTAGATGTCATAGACCATATCAAATTATCAACCTCCTTAGATGTACTTTTCTTTTTTTGCTAATTGAACCTCCTTAGATGTATTAGTCACATGAAAATTATGAAATTAAATTAAATTACCTATCAAGATGACAATATATATAAAGTTTCAAGAATAAAACATAATATGTTTGGTAAAAAAAAAAAATAATATGAATTGGACCTCAATCTACTCGAAGTTGGTAGTAGTTCTAGCAGTGAAAATATTTATACTTGAAAATTGCACCTCAAGTTGGTGAGTAATTTCATTAATATTTTCATTTACAATACAAAGTTTTAATATAACTTTAGTATACAATGTAAATGGGTCAATAAATATTTAAAAGTTAATAAATATGGCTATTCTATTAATGGATTAGATATTATCTTCAAATCCATTTAATTAACTTTAAGTGCAAATCAAAGTTTCTACACTTTTTGGCAAAAGACAAGATTGATACTAAGAATTTTACCTCAAATGCTAAAAGTTGATTCAGAAGTAAACGCAGTTATAATAATACTCAAAAGAGCGTGTGCCATTAAAATATTAAATAAAACTAAGAAAATAGATTGCAATTCTCTTTCTACCAAGAAAGAACATCCAATTTTTTGTGTGTTGATTTGGTTAAGTCTAGCCTATTTCAAATACAAATTTAATTTAAGAATTGTTTTTTTAATTGGCATTATGTGAACTTTTATAATAGTCAAATTCCAAATCATTCAAAAAAAAAAACTCTCAAATACTTTAATTCCTAACATAATAATATAGACTCTTTGAAAAACGGGTCGACCCATGTGACCTGCGGGTTGACCCAATCCGACCCATCATTTGACAGGTCAGGTACGGGTTGACACCGTCTTTGTTCCCGGGTCGAAAAACCTCTACCCATACCCATATTTTTCTTTCAGATTTGGGTTGGAAAATGGGTCCGGGTCAGATTTTGCTAGGTCTATGTGTACCAAAGAAAATTGTTATACACATCATAATTCATTTATCCCCCTATAATTATTATTATTTTTTTTCCCACCAAACTCTCATCTTGGTAGCTACGTACGGTTCATTAGTAACCATTACTGTAATTGGGGATTTGGGTAGTTAGTTTTGTGCTGTAAAGCTTAACATATCATGTAACAACCTAATTTTGTTTTAATAGCAAACGGTTATAGATTGTTAAACATGTGATTAAAAAAAAAAAAAGGAATGTTAAACATGAAATGATTATCTGGGAACTTTTAAAATCAAAGTCATGCTAAATACCATAGCCTAACATTTGTGTTATACACCTCCATACATTAATCTTCATCCTCAACAAATGTACCTAAATCCTAGTTTTGACAGCTTTGTCTGTTATGTATAAGAGGTTTTAGTAACAACATTCCCTAATGATCTAGAACCACCACTAGTTGGCATACACGAACTAAATCATCCTAATTGTTTTGCCTTGTTTTATTATATATTTCCCAATTCTTGCCACCACTAAATATTAATCCAAATAAAACAAATTCTGGGTTTCTTTTCTTTGTTCTTCCTCAATTTTCATTTACAGTGCAGCCTTAACATATAGAGAGGAAAAATGAGTTGGGGGGAGTATGTTGAAATTGCGTCACACGTGGTAAGAGGCCGATGGTTCACGGTTTTTGCCACGTTGATGATCATGTCTGGATCTGGTGCAACATACATATTTGGACTCTATTCTGAACATCTTCGATCATCTCTTGGTTATGACGAGGATGCAATGAATCGAATAACCCTTTTTAGAGATTTTGGTGCAAACCTTGGAATTTTCTCTGGCCTAATTGCTGAGTTGATACCAACATGGCTCGTGACACTCATCGGTGCATGCATGAACTTCGGAGGTTTTTTCATGATATGGCTTTCTGTCACGGGCACAATCGCCAAGCCAGAAGTTCGGGAAATGTGCCTCTACATTTTTATTGGAACAAATTCTCAGAACTTCGCAAACACGGCAGCTGTTGTCACATGTGTCAAGAATTTCCCGGAGAGCCGTGGTGTTGTTTTGGGTCTAATGACGGGTCTTGTTGGGCTTAGTGGAGCTATCCTATCACAAATTTATCTTGGCATGTATGGAAATGATTTGAATTCTCTTATTCTTCTCATTGGATGGCTTCCAGCCGTGGTATCAATTGTGTTTGTGCTCACAATCAGGAAGATGAAGCCTGAAAGACAACCGAACGAGCTCAAAGTGTTCATGCATTTCTTCTATGTCACAATTGCACTTGCACTTTTTCTCATGGTTGTGACTTTGCTTGATAAATACATTGTTGTGACCAGAGCAGCCCATGCAGCGAACGCATTTGGAGTTACAATCCTGCTCTTCCTTCCTCTCTATGTCATAATCAAAGAAGAGAAAGCCCTCTGGATAATTAAGAAACAGCCTCCAGCTCCAAGTCCTCCTACTGAAACAACCATTGAGAAACCACAAGAATCGTCAGCAGAACCTTCTACTAAGCCACTAGAGAAGCTGAAAGGCTTCTTCAGAAAACCTGAAAGAGGAGAAGACCACAACATTTTGCAAGCAATCCTAAGCGTAGACATGATGTTAATCTTCATCATTTCGTTATGTGGATATGGGACAAGCTTAACAGCAATGGACCAATTTGGGCGCCTTGGCAAAGCACTAGGATATAATGATCGACTCGTGAGCTCAATTATTACACTAGTAAGCATATGGAATTACTATGGAAGGGTCTATTCCGGGTTTGTTTCCGAAATGCTGCTTATCAAATGGAAGCTTTCCCGGTCGTTTATGATGACTGTTGTGCTTTTCATGTCATGCATTGGCATGGTCTTGGTGGCCTACCCTGAAATCCCTGGTGCATACTATTTGGCATCAGTAATAATTGGATTTTCATATGGTGCACAAGTGCCATTAAACTTGGCAATGATTTCTGAGTTTTTTGGCCTTAAGTACTATTCTACACTTTTCAATTGTGCAACATTGATAAGTCCAGTTGGGTCATTTATGCTAAATGCCAAGCTCACCAAATTTCTTTACTTTGAAGAGGCTATTGAGGACCTTGAAGCAAAGGGTGCTTATAATTCATCTGTGAAGGATCCAGCTTGCTATGGCAGCCACTGTTTTAGGGTGTCTTTCTCGATTTTGGCTGTCATGGTATTCATCGGAGCTCTTGTCTCGCTTGGATTGGCAATGAGAACTCGAGAATTTTACAAAGGTGACTTATACAAGAAGTTTAGAGCTAAACATTATAATCGGGGTGACACATATAAGATGTATAAAGGTGAAACATATGTGATGTTTAGAGACGACCCCAAGGCCAAAGAGACAGAGTTAGCTCAATCCTCTCATAATGGAATCTCTAGTGAGTCGCCAAGGGATACACAACACAAATGATGGAATGGAAAAAAGAAGAAACGGCTGAATAGAATGTCCAAGGGAAGACAATTCTAAGTCGGGCTCATAGGCATCATTAGATTAGCAATTTTGAAATGATATTGCGAATGTATAAAGAGTTTACAAACCTTTGTAACAAATTTACATTATGATTTATGTGGCAAATTTTTGTAAATCATTTCTGGTATGTCGGTAGATTATTGACAGTGCACTTCACTTGACATTTACAAGAATTGTTAATGTGATACAAGTAATTTGAAAAATCAATTAGCACCTTAATTTAATGAGTCTTTTCTTAAAATTTCAAAAACAATTATCCCTACCACTTTGGTACCATCTTAAACTTTTCCCCAAAATGAAAAACTAGACCGTTTATTGTTTATTGTGTGAGGTTCATAAAATTTAGTGAAATTGGATTTAACCAAGATTCCATTCTATGTTCTCTATTTTTGCTTAGATGTACATCTCCTCTTTTTAAAACAGAACATATGGGTGTGCTATTCCAGAAATTGGTTGATAGTTAGATATGATTCATAGACCAGGTCGAATTGATTGGTTATAAGTTTAAAACTGTTTGATATGACCATTCCTGTTCGGTCTATGTTCCTTGGTTAAAAACTGAAGCTATTATTATTATATTCTCCTGAAGTTTCCTCAAGTTTTCAATAAAAACAACCTCAACAGATTTTCCTCCATTTAAGGTTTGAATTTGATAGCTCGTTCTCTCATTTGGACAAGCTTTTGAATAAAAACTACGTACCCCAGCTGATGAATTTTAACAACCACCAATTAGTTATCACGCTAACTAATCCATTCTCTGTCTTGGTGATAGTTAGAGACCCTTTCTTAGCCAACTCCAATTATTTCAAACACAAATACAAACTCTCATTTTTCTTTGTTTCTCTTCCAAAACCCATATAGGGAAAGCAATTTACATCTCTTATAGCCTCAATGACAGAGGCAATAATGAGTAGCACCACCCAATGGAGTTGGTGCCGATGAATTTTTTTTAGGTGGAACCAAGCTAAATAAAATAATAATAATAATAATAATAATAATAATAAAACTTTATTTCATAAATATATTTTAACTCAACAAAGTGTACCCTAGGTTCTTTCTTAGTATCAAAATCATTTATTACTTTTAATTAATTACTTAAACGTATAATAATAACTTAATTTAATTACTTAAACTATTATTGTATTTATAATTTATCACAAGTCCAACTAAAATATAATATAAAATAGTAGAAATAATAAACAGACAAGAGGTGAAGCTACGGCTTAGGCAGCCACTCGGAGTGGCGAACCAGTGATTTGTGGAGGAGTCATTATTTACAATGGATTTTTTTTTTTTTTTTTGATTGTAGATTAGTGATTTGGGAATTTGTTACAATTGTTTAGTTATTTGTATTTGGAAGGATTATGGGCCAAGGAACGGGCCCATATTGTATTTTGGTTTGGATTAATTGTATCAATTTATGTTTTTCTAAATCAATTCTAAAATTTGATAAGGCCTAAATAATTTTGAGAGAGAACACTAGCAAGTAGTATTATTTTTGTCAAAATCCCAGGGAGCTGGTCTCTCAGTTCACATCTAATTTCTAATTTCATCAGTGTTGTTAAATTTTTATTTTTTTGATAATTCTATAGTTGGGGAGTGGGATTTGAACTTGGATAATTCTTTTGGAGTAGGAGGTGCCAAGTACTAACACTTGAACTACAAGTCGAGCTGCAAAGCTATTGACCTTAAAGAGAAATTTTAAAAGGTAGGGGGGTGGTGCAACTTACATTTTTTGACTCTATTCAAAATTGATTGTAGATGCTCTTGATTATGACGAGGCAACAATCAATTTGATGAGCTTTTACAAGGACGTTGGTGCAAATGTTGCTATCTTTGCTGGCCTAATTGCTGAGGTAATACCAACATGGCTAGTGCTTTTCAAGCAGCCCTGAACTTGGTGGGTATTTCATGATATGCCTCACGGTCATGGGCAAAATCTTAAAGCCAGCAGTTTGGCAAATGTGCCTCTACATTGCAAATGGAACCGATTCTCAGAATTTCACAAATACAGCAGCTGTTGTCACTTTGTCACTTGTGTCTTGGGGAAGGGTGATTTGAACCCTGTGTGTATCTGTTGAGAACCATGAAGTGTCAACCAATTAAGTTACAAGGTTCTTGGCTTTTCTAAGGACAATTAAATTCGTTAAAATTATGCGTTTAATTTAAATTGGGGAACTTAAGCTATAACACCTAAGGAAGTATACCTAAATTTGTTATTAAATGAGAGAGAGACGATGTATATGGTTGGTTTTCTTTATTGCTAGTTAGATCTGCTGTGTACCCAAGAAGATTGTTATACACATCATTATTCTTATCTCCCACCTATTATTTTTTGTTTGTTTTTTTTTTACCATCAAACTCTCATCTGGGTAGTTACATACGGTTCACCCTCTTACTAGTAACCATTACTGTAATTGGGGATTTCGGTTGTTAGTTTTGTGCTGTAAAGCTTAACATATCATGTAACAATCCAATATTGTTTTAATAGCAAACTGTTATTGTTTGTTTGTAAACATAAAATAATTATCTAGAACTTTTAAAATCAATGTCATGCCAATCACCTTAGCCTAACGGTGTGTTATACACCTCCATACATTAAGCTTCAACCTCAACAGACGTACCTAAATCCTAGGTTTGACAGCATGGTCTGATATGTAATAGAGGTTTTAGTAACAACAACCTTCCATAATGAATAAGAACCACCACTAGTTAGCACACACAAACTAATCCATCCTTTTTGTTTTGCCTTGTTTTTATATATATTGCCCAATTCTTGCCACCACTCAATTATCCGAATTACACAAACTCTGAGTTTCTTTTCTTTGTTCTTCCTCAATTTTCATTTCCACTGTAGCCTTAACATATAGAGAGGGAAAATGAGTGGGGGAGAGTGTTTCCAATTTGTGTCACACGTGGTAAGAGGCCGATGGTTCACTGTTTTTGCCTCGTTGATGATCATGGCTGGAGCTGGTGCAACATACATTTATGGACTCTACTCCAAACTGATTCAATCAACTTTTGGTTATGACGCGGAGGCAATGGATCAAATAACCCTCTATAGAGATGTTGGTGCAAACGTTGCAATTTTCTCTGGCCTAATTGCTGAGGTGATACCAACATGGCTTGTGACCCTCATCGGCGCAGGCATGAACTTCGGAGGTTATTTCATGATATGGCTCTCTGTCACGGGCAGAATCGCCAAGCCAGAAGTTTGGCAAATGTGCCTTTACATTGCAGTTGGAACAAATTCTCAGAACTTTGCAAACACGGCAGCTCTTGTCACATGTGTCAAGAATTTCCCGGAGAGCCGTGGTGTTGTTTTGGGTCTAATGAAGGGTCTTGTTGGGCTTAGTGGAGCTATCCTAACACAAATCTATCTTGGCATGTATGAAAATGATTTGACTGCCCTTATTCTTCTCATTGGATGGCTTCCAGCCGTGGTATCACTTGTGTTTGTGTTCACAATCCGGACGATGAAGCCTGCTAGACAACCGAACGAGCTCAGAGTGTTCCTGCATTTCTTCTATTTAACAATTGTACTTGCACTTTTTCTCATGGTTGTGACTTTGCTTGAGAAATACATTGTTGTGTCCTCAGCAGTCCACGCAGGGAGCGCAATTGGAGTTACAGTCCTGCTCTTCCTCCCTCTCTATATCGTAATTAAAGAAGAGGCAGCCCTCTGGAGAAATAAGAAACTCCCTTCGAATCCTCCAACTGCAACAGCCATTGATAAACCAGAAGCATCGTCAGCATCACCTACGACTAAGTCACAAGAGAAGCCGAAAGGCATCTTCAATAAACCAGAAAGAGGAGAAGACCACAACATTTTGCAAGCAATCCTAAGCGTTGACATGATGTTCATCTTCATCATTTCGTTTTGTGGATATGGGACAAGCTTAACAGCAATGGACCAATTTGGGCGCATTGGCAAAGCACTGGGATATAATGAACGACTCGTGAGCTCGATTATTACACTAGTAAGCATATGGAATTACTATGGAAGGGTCTATTCCGGCTTTGTCTCCGAATTGCTGCTTATCAAATGGAAGCTTCCCAGGTCATATATGATGACTGTTGTGCTTTTCATGTCATCCATTGGCATGCTCTTGGTGGCCTTCCCTGAAATCCCTGGTTCATACTATTTGGCATCAGTGGTAATTGGATTCTCATTTGGTGCACAAGTACCTTTAAACTTGGCAATGATTTCTGAGTTCTTTGGCCTTAAGTACTTCTCTACACTCTTCAATTGTGCACAATTGATTAGTCCACTTGGGTCATACATGCTAAATGCAAAGCTCACCAAATATCTTTACTCGGAAGAGGCTATTAATGACCTTCGAGCAAAAGGTGTTGATATATCTTCTGTGAAGGATCCAATTTGCCATGGACACCACTGTTTTAGGCTGTCTTTCTCGATTTTGGCTGTGATTGTATTCATCGGAGGTATTGTCTCGCTTTCATTGGCAAAGAGAACGCGAGAATTCTACAAAGGTGACATATATAAGAAGTTTAGAGGTAAACAATATAATCGCGGTGACACATACAAGATGCATAAAGGTGAAACATATGTGATGTTTAGAGAGGACTCCAAGGCCAGTGAGACAGAGTTAGCTCAATCCTCTCATAATGGAAGGTAGTGAGTCACCAATGGGATACACAACACAGAGATGATGGAATGGAAAAAGAAGAAACGGCTGCTTATAATGTTCAAGGGAAGACAATTCCAAGTCCGGCTCATAGGCATCATTAGATTAGCAAATTTGAAATGATATTGAGAATGTATGCAGAATTTACAAAATCTTTGTTACGAATTGACATTATTGTTTAATGTTTATGTTGCAAATTTTTGTAAATCATTCCTTGTGTGTTGTAGATCAGTGACAGTGCACTTCTCCTTCAATTTACTAGAATTAAATAATGCGATACAAGTGATTTGAAAACTCAATTAGCACCTAATGTTGGTGAGTTTTTTGTAAAGCTTTTAAAAAAAACAATTTTTCCTCTCACTTTGGTACCAAATTGAACTTTCCACAATATGAAAAATTAAACCGTATATTTTTTGAGGTTCATAAAAATTTCACAAGGATTCTATATGTGATCCATATATATAGATGATTAGTCATCACATTAGTAGTAATACGCTTTGCATATCAATTGCACAAAAAACCTTCCGTCAGCATCTTAGGGCAATCTCAAAGGATTCCTTCCTGTAATTATTTAGTTAAGTGCTCGAAAAGACATGAACACCCTCATTGGAAAAAAGAAAAATAAATGGTGACTTGACTTAATTAGTACGTAATTGTAGTGGGTTGAGTTTTTTCAACGAAACTCTTTGAAAAAGCAAACTCGGGTACTATCTAATTTCTGAACTTTCAATAATTTTATTAACCTATTATGTGAGCTCAAAAAAAGTCCGGTACAAATTTAATTGCCGTCCCATAACTAGGATCTGAAAATGAGAAATTTTAGAGTCACCTTGCTCAACTTTGACCCCATTATTTTTATCAAAAAAAAAAAAAAAACTTTGACCCCATTACAATACAAAAACTGTTAGTGGAGTGCGAAATTTTGTATGAAAAACTCTAGCATTTTTTTTTTTAATCCCAATAATGAAATTGAGTGAATTTGAACTTTAAATTGCAATAGAAAAACCGTACATTTGGAAATGTAGATTCCATTCTATACTCTCTTCCCTAATAAATGGGTATTTACTATTTACCCATTCCACTCATTTATTTAATTGAGTGGGTATACTTATAGTCATATGAAAAATTATTCAATAGTTTAGGATTACAAATAAATACATAGTCTTCATTTCACATGAATGGTGAGTTCTATCATGAATTTAATTAGTGAGACTTACCATTTATGTGGTGGGATCTATCATTTATGTGAAAGAAGGATTATGTATTTATTTGTAATTCTAGACTACTAATCATTCCATAGTCATATAATGGGTGGGTTAGAATGGGTTAATGGGTTTGGATTATCCATTACCACCCTTAACACCTCCCCCTCCCCTTGATTTTTTTTAATTTATATCCTTAGCAGTATAATTAGGATTTCAATAAAACACTTCACAAAAAATAAATCATAGCCCCCAATTATAATAGGACATAGTTTCCGTCTAATCCGATTTAGAGGAATTTTCCTTCAACCCTCTACGTGTCAATTAAATAGACTATCCACATGTATTATTTGAAAAATTCACATGACTCATTAAAAAAGTCATGTGACTAAAAATACATGTGGATAGTCTATTTACTTGTTACGTCATGGGTTGAAGAAAGATTCTTTCCAAACCGGATTGAAGGAAAACTATCTTCCATTATAATATCCAATTACAAAATAAAAATAATAATCATATAAATTAAGCATATGTATTTGATTTATATTTTTTAATATGTACATCTCCTCATTTTAAAACAGAAGCTATGGGTGTGATATTCTAAAATAGGTTGATGATAGTTAGATTTGATTCATAGACCTGGTCGAACCGATCGGTTATAAGTTTTAAAACTGATTGATATGACCATTTCCTGTTCGATCTATGTTCGTAAGTTTAAAACCGAAAATATTTTGTTATATTCTCCCAATGTCCCTCAAGTTTTCAATAAAAACCTTCTTGATTGACCTCAAAACTCAATAGTTTTTCCAACCTCTAAGGTTTGACAGCTTGTTTTCTCATATGGACAAGCTTTTGAACAAAAACTAGGTACCCCATCTGATGAATTAGAAAAACAACCGCCAAACTAATTCATTCTCTGTTTGGGTATATTTAGAGACCCTTTCTTAGCCAACTCCAATTAATTCAACACAAACACAAACACATACTCTCATTTCTCTTTGTTTCTTTTCCAAAACCCATATAGGAAAAGCAATTTACACCTCTTATAGCCATAATGACAGGGGCAACAATGAGCAGCACCGCCGGCAATGGAGGCGGTGGGCTATTTGCTTTTGTGGTGCAAGTTGTAAGAAGCCAATGGTTCACGGTTTTCGCCTCCTTGCTAGTTATGACAGGGGGTGGTGCAACTTACATTTTTAGACTCTATTCAAAAGCGATGGTAGATGCACTTGATTATAACGACGCAGCCATCAATTTGGTGGGCTTTTACAAGGACGTTGGTGCAAATGTTGCTATCTTTGCTGGCCTAATTGCTGAGGTAATACCAACATGGCTAGTGCTTTTCATCGGTGCAGCCATGAACTTTGGTGGGTATTTCATGATATGGCTCGCGGTCACAGGCAAAATCTCGAAGCCAGCAGTTTGGCAAATGTGCCTCTACATTGCAATTGGAGCCGATTCTCAGAATTTCACAAATACAGCAGCTGTTGTCACTTGTGTCAACAACTTCCCCGAAAGCCGAGGGGTGGTGATTGGACTTTTGAAGGGTCTTGTTGGGCTTAGCGGAGCAATCTTGACACAACTTTACCTTGGCATCTATGGAAACGATTTGAATTCCCTGATTCTTCTCACTGGATATGCGCCAGCGGTAATAGCATTGGTGTTTATGTTCACAATTCGGACAATGAAGTCTGAAAGGCAAAAAAGGAATGAGCTCAAAGTGTTCTTGCATTTTTTCTATGTGACAATCTTACTTGCACTCTTTCTCATGGCCGTGAATTTGCTTCGGAAATACATGAATTTCCCTCAAGCATTCAACACTCAAAGTGCTCTAATGGTTGTTGCCTTGCTCTTACTCCCTCTTTATATTGTCATTAGAGAAGAAAACATCACGCGGAGACTCAAGACACAGAATACAAATCAACCTCCTACTGAGATAATTACTGAGAAGCCACAAGAATTGCCTCATTACAATTCTTCCTCTAGTAATGATCAACAAGACCAACAAAAGATCAATGATGTTGAAGGAACATCTTTTTTCGCAAGCATTTTCAACAAACCCAAAAGAGGCGAAGACTACACAATTTTACAAGCAATCCTAAGTGTGGACATGTTATACATATTCATCATGTCGGTATGTGGACTTGGGTCACATTTAACCATCATAGACAATTTCAGACCCATTGGCGAGGCCTTGAATTTACAAGATCGGACCATAAGCTCTGTCATAACCATGGTAAGCATATGGAATTACTTTGGTAGAGTCTATGCCGGGTTTGTCTCCGAGCTCCTACTACAAAAATGGAAAACTCCTAGGCCAAACATGATGGCATCTGTGCTTTTCATGTCCTGCATTGGAATCCTCCTCATTGCCTTTCCAGTAATCCCTGGCTCCTACTATGTGTCATCACTGCTACTCGGATTCTCATATGGTGCACAAGTAACATTGATTTTCACAATCATTTCCGAGCTCTTTGGCCTTAAGCACTACTCCACTTTATTCAATTGTGGACAATTGGGAAGTCCAGTTGGGGCATACCTACTCAATTCAAAGCTCACTAAAGTCCTCTACGAAAAAGAGGCATCCAAGGATGCTGCACTTGGAATCGGTGGGACAAATGCAAAGGAGCTGAGCTGCACGGGTGACCATTGTTTCAGGATATCTTTTTCCATTTTGGCTTGTGTGGCATTCTTTGCAGCTATAATGTCATTAGGTTTGTCAAGGAGAACAAAAGATTTTTACAAAGGAGACATATACAAGAAGTTTAAAACTGGCAAATCTAGCCCAGGTGACACAGTCAAGAGGTATAATGGAGAAACATATCTGAAGTTTAAAAAGAACGTCAAGGCCACAGAGACACAGACAGAGACGGCTCAAGACTCTTAATGGACGATAATGTACAAGACTGCAAGTGATTCACAGAAAGAAAGAAAAAAGGCTCAAAAGAATTGGCAAATTTCATTTGATTAGC
Organism: Fagus sylvatica; assembly: GCA_907173295.1. NCBI lineage: Eukaryota > Viridiplantae > Streptophyta > Magnoliopsida > Fagales > Fagaceae > Fagus > Fagus sylvatica. The sequence continues at coordinate 6,804,205 of OU015770.1, read as the reverse complement.
AATTTCAAAATGTACCAAAACTTCATTCTTTTTCTTATTTTTTTTGGTTTATTTGGCTTTAGTTTGACCAGATATTGTACTTTTTCTTTTTCACTCTGTTCAGGATTAAATTTAAGATCAACCCCAATAATTTTTTATATTTCTGTTGTGCAAATTAATCACGGGTGTAGAGGAATATTGGCATCATTGTCACCTTTGACCATAAATCAGATTAAAATAGCCACAGATATTGAAGAATTTTACAAAACCTTTCTTACAACTTTAGTCTGGTACCCAAAAAAAAATAAAGCTCATTATAAACATGTGATAGCTCCCTAATTATGCATTTTACATATATGAAATGTACTACGGTCGATTAATGTAATACATGACGATTCAATTACCACTTGATTTAGTGTGATTTATTGGTAAAAATGTTAGAAGAGCATATCATATTCTCTACAATTTTAGTCTATGCACTCATTATAATATAAAATTTAAAATAATTTACTTGTATAATCATTAGGGGAGTTATCCATTGATTAGAATTTGGTATCAGCTAAGTCTGAGTTTGATCTTTCGAAGACAATGATGTGATTTTGGACTACAAGATGATGAAAACAGAAAAACAATATAAAGCTAAATTGAGATGGGAGGTTGCAGCTAAACTGTTGTATATATATATATTTTTTGCTCAGTCTGTTGTATATATTGTTGTTTGACTTTGAAGTCTTCAAGTGTATCTTCATTTCTACTATCAAACTCGTTTTGCGGATAGCCAAGACTTGTTGTCTGGCTCTGATCATTGATGGGGCATCAATTAGTTTGCGAGGGCAATTTGGACTGCGCCATCGCGCTATTGTTTAATTTTGTTTTGTTTGTTAGAGTATTTCCAACGGACTTTGTGTTTTTTCTTTTTAGGCCCAAATTACAATTCATACAATGGCCCTTTGACAATTTAATTTTCAAAGTGTCAATTGCTATATTTATGCTTATAAAGTTTGGACTTCGGTCTAAAATGAGAGTATGAGACTGTTAGAGTTTCATATAGATTAATCCTAAGGGATTGGCCCAAGTAGTGAAGGCCTTAGCCTTGAAGGTATGCTCTCTTTAAGGTTTAAGATTCAACACCTCTTGGATGCAAACAATTCTTTAGATATATACATATATATATATATATTGTAAATAAAAAATCAATTCTCCAATTTTTCTCTAGAGAGTGATAAAACCATAACAAAACTAAAAGTAAAATAAATAAATAAATAAAGAGAGAAGATGAACAAGTGTCAATGCGAGCACCAAGAAAATATGACTACTACATCATTTTATATATATATATATATATATATATATATATATATAACTTGCAAAAAATTTCTGGCTCCACATTATTACAAAATTTTTATAAGTAAAAAAAAAAAGTATATACCAATTGTTGTGAAAATTAACTGTTTGCACAAGATTAAAGAAGAGAGAAAGAGATCAAACACACAAATAAAGAACACAAGAATTTACGTGGTTCGGCAATATGCCTACATCCACCGGCGACGACAGGGAGAAAGTTTCACTAAGAAAATAGGGAGATTACAATAGTGGTACCAGGACTCTCTCAAAGAACCCAAACCCCAATTACACCCTAACCTCTCTCTCACCAAGAATAAACCTAAAGAAACCCTTCTCTAATTATTCTATATTGTGGCACACTAATAAGACCTAAAGCCTTATATATATATAGCAAGGGGTTTTGCTGAATCCTATCAAAACAAGGACTTTGCATAAAGTTGCCGTGAGTTATAGGTCATTGAGTAATTCTAATTCCACTAGAATAACACAAAGGTGGTGGACTCTAGAATTCTAATTCAAGCCAACTTCAACATTAGTTATAATAAATTAAATAAAGGCCAAATTACAAATTACACCCTCTAACTTTGGTCAAAGTTCAATTAAGTCTTCTAAGTTTTGACTGTGTCAATTCAGTCCTCTAACTTTGGATTTGTTCCAATTTACCTTTTTCTGTTAAGTTCCATCCAAATTGAACGTTAAGCTTATATTGTTTTTATTTCTTTTCCAATTTTACCCTTAGCTCTTTTCTTTTCTATTTCTTTTTCTCTCTCTTCCTTTGCTTCTCTCCTTCACCCATCCCCTATCATCTTAGTATCTTCATTTTTTTTTCTTTAAAACTCAGAGACCCAAAATCAACAAGCTTGACAGTGGAGATCGACGAAGGAGCAAAGATTTGGGGGTGGTGGAGATTGACGAAAGAGCAAAAATGAAAACGAAGGCTGACGAACTCGATTTTGGCTTGCAGTTGGTAACGTTTGGTTTGCTAAAGAATGATGATGATTACTGATTGGATTAGAGAGCTTTGCTGACATGCTACACGATTTGAAGCTAAAATTGTCTCCAACCACATACCATACACACTTTCTCTCACGCTTTTTACACATCCCGATCTCTCTTTTCTCTCACCAGCAAGAAGAATGAAATATTGAAACAGATGGGTTGCGTTGGTTCCTTGTTTTTCTCTCCTCTCTATTTTTAGTTCCAAAGACCACTTCCAGGCATTGTCAATACCATGTTGCATCTTTCTCGTTTAATTTCATTTGCCACTCCTTTTGCTATTCTCCGCTAGCTCATAATCATATATCTCCACCACCCCCAAATCTTTGCTCCTTCGTCGATCTCCATTGACAAGCTTGTTGATTTTGGATCTCTGAGTTTTAAAGAAAAAAATGAAGATACTAAGATGATAGGGGACGGGTGGAGGAGAAAAGGAAAGAAAGAGAGAGAAAAAAATAGAAAAGAAAAGAGCTAAGGGTAAAATTGGAAAAAAATAAAATAAAAACAATTTAAGTTTAACGATCAATTTGGATGGAGCTTAACAGAAAAAGGTAAATTGGAACAAATCCAAAGTTAGAGGACTGAATTGACTCAGTCAAAACTTAGAAGACTTAATTGAACTTTGACTAAAGTTAGAGGGTGTAATTTATAATTTGGCCTTAAATAAAATATACCTCCACCTCATTACTAGAAAACAAAGGCAAAACATGGGGAAGAATAAAAGTATGAAGCCGTGGAGGTTGGATTTGGATTGGATTATGACCATGGATAATGGTGAGGAAGTTTGGCACGAGATGGATAGGGTATAATCGTGATTTCTTGGGTTTTGTAAGTTCAATAGCAAGTAGTTTTGTGAGAACAATCATGGATCGTGATTATAAAGGTATGGTTCTATGCATATGTGTCATCATCCATGGTAGTGGTTAAGGGTGTTCACTGGTTGAATTCAATCAGAGTAAGCATCAACCCATTATCTGATCGAAAAGGCTTAACTATCTAGACGTAATTCTGTTTCAAGTTGTCAACTGAAATTGGTTGGTTCTTTCGGGTGAGGGAAACACAAAGGGAAGGCTCAACGACTCACAATGAGCCTTAAAGCAATAAAGTCAACCTTACATAAACACAATATAGCCTCTCACATTGGTGACAACAAATAATGAGGCTTAAATCACCTCTTATGGTGGGAAAATGATCCTCTCGATTTGAAATAGATCAATTTTATGATTTAAATTAAATTTTATAAATTGAAATTTATAAATAACGTAACAATCTATACACTATTAGATCTATAAAATAATCTCAACTGTAGCAATTTAATCATTTAACTCCCTTTTAACTTCATAAAATCCAACACCCACCTAAAATATGTCATATCAATCGGGTGGGTCTGAATTAATCAATAGTTTGAAACAATCCTAATTAGAGGTTAAGGGCTACTTGAGTATGAACAAAGAACCGAGATTTTTTTATACCTCAACTTGCTCATTCATATTATACAACCGACAAATGAGTATCATTGATCCTAGAATTTATTATTTCCCACCTTTGAATTAAACAATTGCCATATTATCCAAAACCAGTAAAAATAGTTAATTTTTAGTTGACAAACAGTACCTACCTTATGGTCCAATAACTTTTTCCCGCCCTTAATATTTATATCCTATTATTTTATCCCCATCATTATTATGTGGTACGGTACCATAAAAATTTCCAAACCAACCTTCCAGATAACGAAAATGAAAATGGTTAAAAAAATAAACACATCACATTAACAATTTACACACAAACAATGACAACAACGACGTAACAACAACATTAACAACAATATACACACCCATGACCCATGGCCCATTTGGCCCCACCCCACCCATTTGGCCATCCGATCCGACCCGACCCATCATCCCAATTGGGTGAAAAGACCAAATTACCCCCCTGGGAAATTTTGAAATCAGATCTTGTCGAGCTTATCGGCCTTGACGACGGGATTGGCCTTGGCGATCTGTTCCCTTCCCATCTCCTTGAAATCGAAGCTGCAACCGTGGTGCTCCGGGTACCGGTGGGTCCCGCAGAATGTCATCCCGCACCTGCACTTGAACCCCGTGAGTCCCACGCGCCTCTTACACGTCACGCATCTGTTCGCCTGCGTTGCTACTCCCACCGTCGTCTCCGGCTTGGATTGAAGAACGACAACAGGCGGAGGAGGTGGAGGAGGAGAGGATACGGGAACGACGGCGATTGAGGATGATGAAGAGGATGACGACGACGTGGCGACGAGGGATTGGTTGAGAGCGAGCTTCGCCGAGGAGGATTGCTGTTCCGTGAGCTGCAAGTCTCGGTAACATTTAGAGCAAAGGTTTTGAGTCGCCGGACTCCCGAAAAAGCCGCAGTTGTTGGCGCACAGCTGCGGTGCTTGGCATCTATGCTCTTCCGCCATGCTCTGTTTCAAAACAAAACATTTTCTTAAGAAAAAAAAATTTTCATAATAAATTTTCTCAGAAACCAAACAGAATAAACTCAAAATTAATATTATTACCTTTGTTAACAATATTGAATACGATGAGAAGAGAAAAAAAAAATCAGATCTGAATTTTTAGGATGTATTTGGTGGATGAGATATAGAAGTTTTAGGAGGAGAGGAAGGAAACCGAGGGAATCTGTGAAATGGAAAGATATGAAGGAAAAGAAAAGCACCTCCACACACAAAGGCAGGCGGTCCTTGAGGATTCCTGGTCCTCACAGAAAATTCCAGACACCTTCTCTCTCTTCTTTTTTTTTTTTTTTGCTTTTGCTTTGTCTTTAATTAAACAAACTCTGTTTCTCGTTCTCTTTCTCGCATAATACGCGTTAAAATAAACGGCTACCGCAAGCCTTTTTTCTAGAGGCCGTTTAATCTACGTTGGGGTTTTTTTTGTTAATTTAATTTGAAGGAGTAGGACACTCGGTACACGCCAATTTGGACCATCATAATCGATGAAGTGGAGTGACGGCGAATCTGGAAATGTACGTTGCGGATGAGAGGGATCTGGGCCGTTTATTGTGTGTGGCGCCGGCTACGTATTCATAATGGTAATCTTCGTTCTTGGGCCATTTCATATTATTATTAGGTTGACATTAATTTAAAGGAATAATGCAACAACAACAATTATGGCGTTATGTTATGTGAATTGTCAACCTCTTTAACGAATTTTTGTTTTAACAAATTAATAATTTGGGAAACTATGAACTTAATCATAGAATTCTTAAACTCTTTCTCACTCATTATGGTAATCAAAACTTACTAAAGTGGTAAAACAAATATGGATAAGTTCAGAGCTATGGTAAAACAATTTGTTTACTTGTTTAGGCAATTCTCCTCTCTTACCCAAATGCTTCTTGTTGAATCTCTCCTTGTCTTTTTGTGAGCTTAATCAAGTTGAGGAATTAGTCCAAGGGAAGGGGAACTCTCCTACCCAAATCCTTGTTGAAGGGGAACTCTTTTCTTGCTTTACTTGTACGTTAATAGTAGGGCTAGTTTTATGTTTCCTTTTCTGCAGAATTAAGGCTCTTTACATTCCCATGTATATTTTAATTTTCATTATGGAACAAATAGGGGTCCATCCAAAACCCCTACCACCCATCAAATGTGGTTTTCAAAGCAAAATTGGAGAGTAAAAATGACACAAAAAAGTATCAACATGGCAATTTCAAAGCAACAGTGACAAGGTTTGGAAGCTCTTTAACTCCTAATCATGAGTAATATTAAAGTTCTGCTCATGATAGCTACATCACCTTGATGTTTGCTAGAAACAATTAGCTACACAACACCTATTATGTAGGCATTCCAAGCATCTTGTTGCTGAAAACTTTTGACCTCTTCATATTTCACATCTCGTCCAACACCAAATCCCTCAGTAGTTCTGTTTTCTCCGGTATCTGGCATTTCCCGAAGCCAAAAATGGACAGATTGGAATCCAGCCTCTTCTAAGCAGTCTTTAATCTCAGGCAACGACCACCTGGGCACATGAGCAACCATCTTTTAATGTTTTGAAATTGATCAGAAACACAATATATCAAGTTCAATACTATAATAAAGCATGCCTTCACATCTAGAACACAAATTAATAGAATGAACAACACAACTTACAGCCTCCAGCTGTATGAAAATGCATGGCGAAGTTTTTTATGCTGCTTTTGGAGAAGAAAGTGGAGGCTAATCCTTGTTTTTCGCTCAATGACGTCAAATTCAGCTTGCTCCCAAACATACTGCACATGTGGATAGCAAAATCTAAATGATAAGAAAAGAGACTTGTGGAATGAAGAATAAGAGGAATTTCTATAAATTGGATTTATTATGTATCCTGAAGAGGAATTATCTCAAAATATTAAATTAATTCCTTCCATGTCCTAGCAACTTTAATTATATCATGCCATGAGGAGAAATATAGATTTCACTTTCTCATTTATTAAAAGGTTCTAGTTTATAGATGTAGAGCTAGAATTCAAAGGACCTCTGATCAAAATAATTTCATTTCTGTTTCTTTTCTTCTTCTTCTTTTTCTTCTTTTTTTTTTTGAAAATTTTGGCCTGATTATGTTTATATCATTCCAAAGGTTTCTCATGGCACACAGTTGGACTCAGCTCTAGAGACTAGAATATTAGATCTCCTTTGAACCTGAACCTGGTCAAGTAGATTTGTATTTATGATCCTCCATCTGATACTATAAAATGTTATTAGTAATTGGAGGCTTGGAGCAGAAAGATTATACCGTAAAATTGGGAAATCTTCTCTGAAGCCTTAGCTTGCGCTCTGATGATGTCCCACCATATAAATCCATCACAAATATACCACCTTTCTTTGACAAGGCATCAAGGACATGCTTAAAATACAAAACCAGGTCTGCACGTTTATGGAGACAACAACAGCTATAGTTGAATGCACAAACAATGTCTCTTGCAGGCAGTGGAGAATTCTTCATGTTCTTATCATCAGTAGTAGATCCCACTTGCACAGTAGATTCCAGTGCATTAGTCTCGGAACCATCTTTGCCCTCTTGCAGTGTGATGTTACTTATCAGCTCTTGAGGCTCAAATTTGACTAGTTTGGCCCCAAGGGGTTGCAGGACATTGCCATGAAAGAGGGATATTCTGGAATATCCATCTGCCCCAACTCTATTTATGTTGTTCTCCATGCACCAATTTAGAGCCTCAAGGTCCAAATCCAACCCCACAGCAGTCCTTATTGGATTAGTGCGGATCCATTCTGCACTGTCAAACACATACAATTCGCCATGTTAAATCAATGTCCAACCCCATAAGAATAGTGTTTGTATAATAAATCAATGTTCATGTCATTCCTTCAAGATCACGTAATTAATTAAATGATTCTTTTTTTTAGATAAGTAGTTCATTTAATGATTCATATTTTTTTTAGCAAAAAATAAAATAAAATAATTTTTGTTTTTTAAAAAGGCACGCCTAGACATGCTTTGTGATTCTTCAAAAAGCACCAGAAAAGCATGCCAGAGACGTGCTTCATTAAATGAGCTTTGCTTTTATGGCAATGTTAATGCTTAGACCTTGGGGCTTTGAGCTTTAAGCGCGCTTTTAACAACATTGATTAGGATGCAAAGCCACCATCTTTGTCTTAAAATTAAATAGCATATCTAACATATTATCAATAACTTACTCTATGTAAGCCAAGGGACAATAATCTCCATGAAATAATCTTAAGCTATGACTAAGACAGCAATATGATCATAAAACACTGGGTTATTCTCAATGTCAAAGTCCACGAAATGGAGCATAATACCCTGCATGCATACCGGCTATAAATATGGCAACCAATCGCCAGATAATGTCGCTAACCCAGTTGGTTTATTAAGCAACTATTTTTTACTTTTGCAAGAAGCTTTGAATCATTGAAAGACTTTACAATCAAAACTTAAAACCAATGCCCTCACCACAAAGCTCCAATTTGATAACAATGAAACATCATACTTGATACTTGGATACAAGATATCAATAAATTCCTGCAGATATGCACTCTAAAGTGTATTGCAATACTTCAAATTCTTGAACAAAATATAATAAACCAGAAAATGAAACAAATAGTACAAGCAAACCAAATAAGGGTGAGAATGTACCTAAGAAGAGCGGTTCCACAGAAATCTTCTTGGAGATGGAGAGGCATCCTCCCACCCACATACATCAAAAAGAACTTCTGCATATAGCTAATGTCTCCCTTCGGAGACTGCATCCAACACAAAATTCACGAAACCCCATTACAATTAAAGTCAACAAAATGCATAAAGTTTCAATTTTTAGAGTTGGGTTTTGTTTTTGTTCCCTCCATGTCCCAAATGACAACAACAAAAAACCATGACAAAGCTCAGTTTTCCTAAATTTCCCACATTTTCTCTGCAAACAAAACAGGGCATCTAAAGAACCAGTGAATGAGTCAAACCTGTACGGATTGCTGGTAAAGAAGAAATTTTGACGGCATGTTCTTTGATGGGTACTCTTCATCTTTGTCGTCATCTTCTTCTTCTTCTTTTTCTTCTTCCTCCTCCTCTTCTTCTTCTTCTTCTTCTTCTTCAGGAACAGAAGGCTTGGAAGAAGAAGAGGGTAGGCTTAGCTGGTCATCATAATCATCGTCCTGTTCCTCAGCATAGTAAGAAGCTCCTCGACGAGGGTTCTTTTGTTGGTGCCTCTGCTTCTTTTCTCGCTTTCCCATTCTTGATTTTCTTTCTAACACGACCGCCAAACGCCCAAATAGTCACTGTGAGTCTGACACACTCAACGAAGAAACAATGAAAGTCTACCTCGCCCAAAAATACAGAAAAGGCATTCGTTTGTGCTTCTGTAATCATACGACAAATCGTTTAGTTCAAATAAACGGTCGAGCGTATATCCCTATTCTAAAGTACGACCCACCGTATAATTCATTTATATGGCAAATAGCTTCGGAATTCTTTTAACATACAACTAACCGTTTTGGATCACGTAAATGGTGAATCTATAGTATACGTATACATAAAACCGAAGTTTTTTTATTTTGGTTGACCTCATAATATTGTGCTACATAATCTCTTGAGTTTTTACAATTTTACACCTTATTATTTTAATATATATTTTCTAATTGAATTTAAATTTTATTCTATAATTAAACATTCCAGTAGAATCTTGACACATCATATTTTCTTTAATAGAAAGAATATATTGTTCCATATATATAAACACAATCATAATAAATGTTTAATACTAAAATATATTCTATATATAAACACAATAATAATAAATGTCTTTTAATAAATATCATGATTATCAATTTTTATTTATAGACAAAAAATAAAAGAGAAAAAAAAATCATATTATGTTAAATTTTCCCGTGCGTGGCACAGGTTACCGATTAGTGGATAAGTAAGACTTTAAATGAAACGAGCTCTTTATGAACAGCTTGGCTCGACTTGGGAAAATGTGTGTTCATGTTTGTTTATTTACCAAATGACCCAAGCTCTAGCTTAAGTTGACTTAGGAAAATGTGTGTTCATGTTTGTCTAATTTACTACTTTTAAAATTGTAAGGTTTAATTTGTTAGAGTTTGAGGTAGGCCTAGTTTCAGTGGTTTCGAGATGACCTTGTAAAATATAGGGAGTGCATAGAAGTTAGTTCCACCCCTAAACTATAGAACTTAAAATGTAATTTTATCTTCTTCTCTTTTTATTTTTTTGTCTTTTCATGTTTTGGTTTGATACTTCCAAACACAAATTAAAATTTTTTTACTTCCTTTTGTTATAAATTTTATGTTTTCATTCTAAAATAAATAAATAAATATATATATATATATATATTTTTAAGATTTTACACATTTGAGAAAATTATTATGCATCTCTTTTTCATTGCAATCTCTCATTGTCCTAGTTAGCAAAAGAAAAAATATATATATATATATATATATATATATATATATATATATACTCATCAGTATTAAAAGAAACGGGAAGAGCTTTCATCCAATGTTCTAATGTAATTAAAAGGATACTCGAACGACATGTGCCTTTGAGACATATGTTGTGTTCGTGTCATGTCCAATGTATAAAAGTAATGGACTTTACCTACTTCCTAAAAAAAAATATAGGAGAAAAAAAAAAAAAGAAGTAAAAAATACACAAACATATAAAGCCAAAACTAATAAAACCCAAGTAAACGCAAAAATTGACTTTGCCAATATAATCCTCCCTCACAAATTTCCATCCTTTCAAGCAAGAACCTTCCTTTCCACGAAAAACCCTCCCTATCCAATAATAATGCGTATAATTTCCTTTTCCCTGTTTCCTATCCAATTAGTAATTAGCAAAAAAATAACAAACAAACAAACAAACAAAAAAGATAAAAAGAAAAACACACACGCACTGACGCTAGGACGCACGCCAACGTATCTGAGTTCCGAAACGCGTCCTTTGAAAGAAAAGAAACCAAATTCCTTCCTCTCCTTTCCATAGTCCCTGTAAAATCCGAAATCCAAATTCCGATCGCACAAAAGTTTTCCCCAGAAAAATACTCGTAAATTAGTTCCCGATCCTTTCAATTTCTAGACCCTTCTTTCAAATCGAAGCTCCTCTGTATCAATTAAATAATGAACCTCTCAAAATTCTAGGGTTTTCATTTTTGCGTTCTCTCAGCGATTCCGATTCAGCTAGCCTATGCGACTTTCGTGAGGTGCAAAGATGTACAGCAATTTCAAAGAGCAAGCAATAGAGTACGTGAAGCAAGCCGTACAGGAAGACAATGCCGGAAACTACGCCAAGGCCTTTCCTCTATACATGAACGCCTTGGAGTACTTCAAGACTCATCTCAAGTACGAGAAGAACCCTAAGATCAAGGAGGCAATCACTCAGAAGTTCACCGAGTACCTCCGTCGAGCGGAGGAGATCCGTGCCGTGCTCGATGACGGTGGGCCTGGGCCTGCCTCTAACGGCGGAGACGCAGCGGTCGCTACCAGGCCAAAGACGAAGCCCAAGAGCGGTGGCGGCGGCGAAGGTGGTGGTGGAGATGGGGAGGACCCGGAACAGGCCAAGCTGAGATCCGGATTGAACTCGGCTATTGTGAGAGAGAAGCCTAATGTCAAGTGGACCGATGTGGCGGGTCTTGAAAGCGCCAAGCAGGCGCTCCAGGAGGCCGTGATTTTGCCCGTCAAGTTTCCTCAATTCTTTACTGGTTTGTTTGCTACTTATTTTGATTGGAGGCATTGCTTTTTCTATTCTAATTGGACTTTGTGTTGCATTTTATTCTGCTTAGAATGTTGTTTATATGATTGGCGGCAATGTTTAGCTTCTTAATTTGTTTGTCGAAGTAAGAATTGAGCTAAGTTTTTTGTTGGCGATTTGGTTTAGGCAGTAATTTGCCTTCTGTTATATAATTACCATTGTCCTCACTAGCAAACCATTTGATCGCGTGGATGTAGCTAAGTATTTTGGGATTAGTATATGTGATTTGAGTAAGAGAAATCTTTTTCACGACCGGGAACTTCCTGATTTTTAATATCTTTCATTTGACTTCTCAATCCTTTATAATGTTGGCATTATTGGTGTAGCCTATATATTAATGTTTTGCCTACTTGCTCTCTTTTAGGCAAGAGACAACCGTGGAGAGCGTTTTTATTGTATGGGCCACCTGGAACTGGAAAGTCATACTTGGCTAAGGCCGTTGCAACCGAAGCAGATTCTACCTTTTTCAGGTATAATATCTATTGGCACACATTCAACCATTTTGTTTGTGTATTGGAAATTTTCACTTATTGTGAATGGAGGTAGATAGTTTCTTAGCTGATGCTTCTGCCCATTATATCTTGCAGTTACCACATATATTTTGATTGACTCTGTTTTGATTCGTTACAGTTCTGTTACTTGCTATTTGATGTAATGAGTTAGTGGCCCTGTCAATAGCTCCCTTGCATGTTAAGACCATTAATTCACTAGAATACATGACTCTTTTTTATTTTTTGGTGAATATTTTTACCTTGTTCTTGAATGCCCCAAGTCTGCAAGCTTCTTGATTCTGTCAAAGTTGAGGTCTCTCAAGTAATTCATATCATTGGTTGGAGTTCCCCTGAGTTTCTTTGCCCCATTCTGTATGATTTCCTTCAGAAGATTATGGCCTTTCAACCAGTGATGGCCAAGCCCACAAAGGGTTCATTATGATTGTGTGACTCTGTCAAGGTTTAGGGTTTTCCTGAATGGCTTGTGACTAGAGATCTGAGGTAGATTTTAACCCCATCACAGGTGCTGTGCTCTCACAGCTTGACCAAAATTTTTTTTTTTTTGATAAGTACAGCTTGACCAAAAATAGCAGCATGGAGTTTTACAATGTCTTGAGGGCGCCTCCTGCCAAGTGATTATAATTCCGTAGGGAGCCCTTAGAGTTGAGTTTGATGCATGGCTGTTTTTACGATCCCAATTTACGAATTTGAGTTTTTTATTTTTTATTTTTTGGGACCTTTGCTTTTCTAAATTATAAAGCCTATCTGATGCAACGCAGGTGTGTAGAAGCTGAATCCAAAGCACACGGACAACACAACTCTTCTACAAACCTAATTCTACAAGAATTTTAGTTTAGTAGGCAAGGAAATCGAGAAACTCTCTCAAATATTTCATAAAACTCAACCAAAAATTTCATTTTTCATTTGACAGGTTGTAGGCTATATAAAGGAACCATAAAACCTAATTACCAAGTAAAAAATATTCTAGAAGAGATCCTAATTGGCACCTTTACCATATTTGGACCCTAATTTGACTAGGAAAGCATTAAAAACACACAAATTTAAGGAAATAACAACTTAAAATTGAAAATTTCGAAATGACATAAAATATAAAAACATTATTCTGCTTGATCAATGAATATGCATCATTCTCCCCAAGTTGGGGAAAACTCGTCCTCGAGTTTTGTTTGCAATCTTCCACGATCTATTTGGAACCCCGAATAATCCTCTCCATCCTTTCTTGATAACTCCTCTTTAATTTGCTTATCAAAAAAAAAATAACTCCTCTTTAATTTGCAATACGAAAATTCGGATCAACCTCATCCTTTCATCTCTTGAATCTCGTTGAATTGAGTCTCTCTCCATAAATTCTTACCAAACATGATCAATTCTTCGCTCTTCACTCACAAAAATAAAAATCCTGTCAATTCAATGTTATGCCAATTGAGGAATTATTAAAAATCACTTATTTCCAAGTGAAAATCATCCACCTTCACCAAATTGTTCTCTTTGGAACTTCACTGAACAATATGGGGGGTTATTCAAGTCTATATGTGTATGTTAATTTTTCATGTCCGTGAGAACACTCTAATCGAACACTTAGGGTACATAACCCTCTTGTATGGTTTCCTTGGTTACACAAAAAACTTATCTCCAACATATCTTCATCATTGCCGGAGTACTCATCATGGATCAGTGATGAATTTGAATCAACGAATGAAACTCTTTCGACGAGTTCATCCTCTTCGACATCAAAATCTTCTTTCTCCACAAAATAGGATTTTGTGTTGTTTCCCTTTTCCTAGTTGAATTAGGATTTTCCGTTGTTTTTCTTTCTCTAGTTGAAGTAGGACTTTTTTATTTCTTTTCTTAAAAAGAATAGGAGAAAATCTCTCCCTATAAATACCTGTCCTGTCCTACTCATTCTTTAGGAAGAGGTAATCACAATAAGTTGTTATCAATAAAATTTTTTCTTGAATGGTTTTCTATATTCCTTAGCGTGCTAGCCTAGAGTGCTTGTAGAAGAGCTGTAGTTATTGTGTGTTACGGATTTTGCTTCTACACACCTACACTGCATCACTGTCCCTGTTAAATCTTTTTAGTTGAGTTCCTTTTACAAGGGCACTTCTTTTCTGAAAATGTTTATCATTGCATTTTCATGTGTCTAGTGATGAGCATGTTATGTCAATTATTACTACATACTAATATGTATGTGTGTGCTTGCTTTTGTGCATATATTTTTGTATTGTCCTTCTTTGTTGAATTTCAGTTCAGATTCCTCTTCCTTTTGCATATAGTTCTAGTGATTTTTTTATTTTTATTGAATAGGCTATCCATGTGTGTGTTTTTGTGCATGTATTTGTGCATCGCTTCATCTTTGTTGAATTTCAGTGCAGATGCCTCTTCCTTTTGCACATATTAGTAGTGATTTATCTTTAGATTATAGGCTAAGAACTTGGGATGTGTTACCAGTTTTTTTTTTTTTACCCAATAGTGTGTCTTCATCGGACCTTGTTTCTAAATGGATGGGTGAAAGTGAAAAGCTAGTTTCAAACCTTTTCCAAATGGCTCGAGAAAGTGCTCCTTCTATCATCTTCGTTGATGAAATAGATTCTTTATGTGGCCAACGTGGAGAAGGCAATGAAAGTGAAGCTTCTAGACGTATCAAGACAGAACTGCTTGTGCAGATGCAGGTATTTGTTTGTACGGCAAGAACGTTATATTTTTGTTGCCAAAATTTTGCTTTTTAATTTATGTTACCTACTTATATTTTTGTTGACAAAATAATAGTTATAGGGTCCAGTTGAGGCAAGATAGGTATAAAATGGTAAATTTTTATTAGTAACTTTTTTTTATCATCAATTATTTCTAGCATTGTTTAGTGTTGTAAAGATGATGGGTAACAATTACAGTATTGTTTATTTATTTATTTTTTATCAATAAAGACAAATATTATTAAAAAGACAACATGTGTGCATAAAGCATGCACACAAGCTGCCAAGCAAAATTACATCATAAGGACTGGCTCAAAGATTCAAGAAAACCCCCAACAGTCAACAAAGTTGTAAAACCCCAAGCCCTAGACCAATCAAACAAAGAGCACATACAAGACTCAATCAGCTTATCAATAGACAGCTCTACATCTTCAAAAGTACGTTTGTTTCTCTCCCTCCATAGGGACCACATCACGCAAGCGGGGACTAGGTTCCAAACATCTAAATCATGCTTGCCAAACCAATTCCTCCAACCAACCAAATGATCCAAGACGGATCCCGAAATCACCCAATCCACCCCAAATCGACGAAAAACATAATTCCAAAGCTCCCTCGCCACTAGACAATGAAGCAACAAATGAGCCACATTCTCACCACTACATCTACATAAACAACACCAACCAACCATGACAATACCTCGACGACGAAGATTATCACAAGTTAGAATGCTTCCCCAAGCCGCCGTCCACACAAAGAAAGCAACCCTTTGAGGAACCTTAACTCCCCAAATACCTTTGATAATTTGACATTTACAACAATAAGGAAGGGGATTTGAACCCTAGTTCTCCATGTAAAGGAGACCAATCAATACCGTTGAACTACAAGTCTGTTGGCATAGTATTGTATGTTAGCAAAGCACAATTACAGTATTGTAGCTCATAGATTGATGAAGCTTTTACCTAAAACTTTATATGATATTCTTGATCTGTGCTTATAGGTTTTTACCATTTCACCACGTCATCCTGTTTATCACTTGGAAGTTAAGTTTCATTTTTTTGGGTTCATAATGTCTGCTAAGTTGCCTACTTGTATTTGTCTTGTTCATATATTGTGCTTACTGTTGTCACAAGCCAAGTCTTGGTTGTGCAAGGCCTGGCTTTACCATGATCTCATTTTTTTTTTTGATAAGTAATGAGGAATTCCATAGAAGAAACAAAACACCTACCAAGTGCATAAATTATGCACCTAGCAGGAGGAAGTTACAAAGAACCTGAAGGAAGAATACAATTGAAACATAAAGAAGCAACAAAGTCAGCCAGGGAATTCATGGGGGTAAGGCCCCCAACCCGAGCCCAATCAAATAATAAACCATAGAAAAGCTCAACAATTTTAGAGGTTGAGTGCTCCGTATCATCAAAGGTGCAGTGATTGCGTTCGCGCCAAACAGTCCACATCAAACATACCGGCACCAAGTTCCAAATTTCTGAGTCAGCCTTCCCAAAGCTGTTAAACCACCCATATAAGAGGTCCATAATGCTGTTTGGGAACACCCAACAAACCCCAAAAGACCTCAACACAGCTGACCACAGATCCGAGGCCAGAGCACAGTGAATCAAAAGATGCTCCCCCGTTTCCCACCCTTTCCTACACATGCAGCACCATCCAGCCAAGGAATAACCTCGCCGCATCAGATTGTCACAAGTGAGGATTTTCCCCCACGCAGCTGTCCACACAAAGAAAGCAACCCTTCTTGGAGCTTTCACCCTCCATATTGCCTTCCAAGGAAAATGAGTGTTAGACTGACCAATAAGAGCTTGATAGAAAGCTTTTACCTCAAATCTGCCATGCTGTCTAAGAGTCCACTTCATGACATCGGGGCCTTCATGACTTGGGATTTTCGAATGAATGAGATTAAAAAAAGACAAAACCTCATCCATCTCCCAATCATTAAAGTCCCGGATGAAAGATAAATTCCAAACACGACTCTCACTCTCACCCGACCTGCTTAACAAGGATGCTAAGGAAGCTGACTTGTCCGAAGAACAGCAAAACAGCACCGGAAACAAGGTTTTGAGGGGGGTCATACCACACCAAGAATCATGCCAAAACAGCACCCTATCACCCTGGCCAGGGACCAGCTCAATATGTTGAAAGAAAAGATCCCGACCCGACATGATCCCCTTCCACAACCCACAACCATGAGAACCTCTCGGCTTTAAAGAAGACCAGCCACTCCCCTCCAACCCATATTTAGCAACAATAACCCTTCTCCAGAGATGATTCTCCTCCCTACCAAACCTCCACAACCATTTCCCCAAGAGAGCTCTATTTGTCACCGCCACCCTCCTTATTCCCAATCCTCCATTAGTTATAGGGCGACAAACAGTGTTCCAACCTACTAGGTGATGTCTAAAACCATCTCCCAAGCCACCCCACAAAAAATTGCGTTGAATCTTCTCAATCCTCTCCGCCACATGCTTAGGGATAGTGAATAATGATAAAAAGTAGGTAGGTAAGCTGGATAACGTACTCTTCAAGAGAATCAGGCGCCCTCCCTTAGATAGGTATAACTTCTTCCACCCAGCTAGCTTACGCTCAATGTTCTCCAGGATAGGATTCCACACTGAGGAAGCTTTAAAAGATGCACCCAAGGGCATGCCAAGATAAGACATAGGCAGGCTACCCACATGGCAGCAAAGAATCTCAGCCAGCTGGCCCACATTACTCACCTCCCCAACCGGAACAAGCTCACTTTTCCCCATATTCACACCTAGACCAGTCACAGCCTCAAAGCCAGCCAGAACCATACGGAGATGTAACAGCTGGTCTCTATTAGCATCACAGAACACAATGGTATCGTCAGCAAAAAGGAGATGAGAAATGGAAAGACCACTTACCGTTGCCGACCCTGCCTTGAAACCACGGATGAGACCAGCCTCTTCTGTTCTACGCAACAATTGGCTTAGAACCTCCATAACCAACAAAAAGAGTAACAGGAGATAGGGGGTCCCCTTGACGAAGACCTCTAGAACTCCCAAAGAAACCCGAAGGCGAGCCATTCACCATAATAGAGAAGCGAACAGTTGAAATACAAGTTCGGATCCATGTTTTCCATTTAAAACCAAAGCCCATACGGTCCAAAAGGAACAATAAGCAATCCCAGTTGACGTAGTCATAAGCCTTTTCAATATCAAGCTTGCACACCACACCCGGCAAATGACTCCTTAACCGACTATCCAAGCATTCATTAGCGATCAAAACTGAATCCTAAGTCTGCCTACCCCCCACAAAGGCATTTTGGGATTCAGAGACCAAACCACCCAAAACCCGCTTAAGACGATTTGCCAAAACCTTAGCCAAGATTTTATAAACACTCCCTACAAGGCTGATAGGGCGAAAATCCCTTATGTCCAAAGCATTACTCTTCTTTGGAATGAGAGCCACAAAAGTGGCATTCAGGGAATGGGCAAATGTACCATGCTCATAAACCTCCTCAAAGAAACCCATCACGTCACTCTCAACCACACTCCAGCATTTCTGAAAGAAAGCCATATTGAAGCCATCAGGCCTGGGAGATTTATCCCCCTGAAGGTCCTTAACGACCTGAATAATCTCTTCTTTCTCAAAACGACTTTCCAACAATGCCCGGTCAGAGTCTTCAATCACCGAGAAGGGCAAATCAGCAACAAAAGGTCTCCAGCTTTCTTTTTCAGTATAAAGGGATTCATAGAATTGAACCACCTTATCTCTGATATCAGAATCTGTATGGTAAGTCGTGCCCTCCACTTCTATTTTCTCCATATAATTACGACGCCGATTAGAGTTCGCAATTTTATGGAAAAACTTCGTGTTATTGTCACCCTCCTTAAGCCATTGGACCTTGGATTTTTGCCGCCAACAGGTCTCATCCAAATGAGCTAGATTCTCCAATTCCAGGAGGCAAGTCCCACGCAGATCTAACTCAGAAGAAGATAGACTCCCCGAACACTCCTTCATATTCAAAATGCCCAGATCACCAAGAAGTTGTTTCTGTTTAAACCCCACATTGCCAAACTCTTGGTGATTCCACTTCTTCAAGTCTTCCTTTAAGGCTTTCAACTTACAAGCTAGAACCAGACTTGGTGGACCAGTGAAGGAATAAGAGGACCACCATTGCTGAATTCTCTCCACAAAACCTTCAGATTTCAACCACATATTTTCAAATCTAAACGGACTCTTACCTCGCAGCATACTCCCCACCTCCAGCAGAATAGGGTAATGATCTGATAAAGGTCTCGGCAGCAGCTTTTGAGATACATCCGGATAGCAATCCTCCCAGTCAGCCGAAATCAAAAACCTATCAATCCGAGACATGGACGGATTTTCCGATCCACTACTCCAGGTGTACTGCCCCCCTCCCAAAGGTAAGTCCACAAGATTAAACTCTTCAATGAAGTCCGAAAAGTCCATCATATGGGACGTCAGCCTGGTACACCCTCTTCTTTCGCTCGGAAATTGAACCACATTAAAGTCACCAAAGACACACCAAGGAAGCCCCCATTTCTGGTGCACACTCCTAAGCTCGTCCCAAAGCCCGTGACGTAACCCATCAGCAGTGGGACCATAAAGACCAGTGCCCACCCATTCCATATTATCAGCAAGACTCTTCCACAAACAGGATACTGAGAATTGACAAACAACTGAATCCAACCTCTCTAGAACCCTTCGATCCCAGAGCATTAACACCCCACCTGCTGTACCATATTACCATGATCTCATGAGCCAGGTGTGAGCTTGAAGTGGTTGTTTAGTTTACCAAGTTTTGGCTGAGTTAGACTGGGCTTGGCTTGTGTAATGCTCAGCTTGTTTGCAATGTCTTTGAGTGTAGATTTTAATTTTTGCCGGCCATATACTCTGTTCAGAGTTGGGATTATTCCAAAAGTTACAATTAGGCCAAGTTTAGTGTAGACAGAACTGAGTTTATGAACTTTTAGTGGCAATTGAAGTCGGGAGTTTTGGTCTAGGATTGAGGAATGAAGGGGCAATTAACTGTAGGCAACTAAGTGATGCATATTTTTCTCGCCATGCTATAAATATTCCAGAATAGTTTGATAACGACAAAGTTTTACTCCAAAGCGTGTTGGAGGAGATTTATCCAATGCATTATATAGCGGTTTATAAGAACATCCGCGTACTTATAAAATAAAACAAAATAAAAACATCCATGTGTATTAATCACATGATCCATTAAATCATTTAAACAATTCATGACTATTAAGTAGGTCATGTGACTAAAAGTATACATGGATAATCTTTTCAGTTGCCATGTAGTTGGAGGAAAATTCTGACTGTTTCTTAAATTCTTTCCATATGTGACTTGACATTTTCTGTCTTACACTTTAGGGTGTAGGGCACAACGATGAGAAAGTTCTTGTTCTTGCAGCTACGAATACTCCTTACGCTCTAGACCAGGTAAAGGGGAACATGAGAAGTTTGTTTTTTGTAATTGTTTCTTGAACCAGCAAAAGCCTGTGTCTAAGCATTACTAATTGCAGGCCATCCGACGGCGTTTCGACAAGCGTATATACATTCCTCTACCAGATGCGAAGGCCCGGCAGCACATGTTCAAAGTAATGGAGACCATAATTGATTTTTTTTGCTTTATTAAAATAAGATAAGAGTAGGGCATCTGGTTATATGAGCATTACTTTTCATGTTCTGGAAAACTTTATGATGTTTGTTTTGGTTTGTTTTTCCTTTACAGGTGCATTTAGGAGATACTCCTCACAATTTAAATGAAAGTGATTATGAAAGCTTAGGTCGCAAGACAGAGGGCTTTTCAGGTTCAGATATTGCTGTTTGTGTAAGTGTGCTGCATACATGAGATGCTTAATATTTATTCTTTAATCTTTTTTTATTTTCAGGTTGTCCTTAATTTTACAAATAATGTCAGTTGGGTCAATTCGAAATAGCTAACCACTGTGCCCTTTCTATATTTTTCTTGACTTTGGCAGGTTAAGGATGTCCTTTTTGAACCTGTTCGTAAAACACAAGATGCAATGTTTTTTGTTAGGACTCCTAGTGATAATTGGGTGCCATGTGGACCAAAGCAGCAAGGCGCTGTCCAAATTACCATGCAGGAGCTGGCAGCACAAGGGCTTGCTTCAAAGGTATTGCCAGATAGTTTAGATATGAATAACTGTTTTGTTTACCTTTTCTCTGCTGACTTGTAATTTTTGGGTCTTCTCTGCATCATTTAGACTCAATGGTGAATTCATCATTAGATCATTTTTCAAACAAAAAATCACTCTGTTTGGAACCAGTTTGCGATTGAATTGACTTCAAATTTAATTGAATTCATTGTGATGAAATGAATTAGAATTCAGATTTACAGTTCAATTGTTTGTTTGGAGTAGACTTAAGTTGAATCAGAATTCATTTGTTTTGTGAATTAAGTGGGATATTAATTTAGGATTTTTTAAAATAAGGTCTTAAGTAAATAGAAATGAATTGAAAATGAGAGCAAACTTTATGCAATTTGGTCCTTTATTGGCCAGTTCACATGAATTATAATTCAATTCATGTTGGAAGTTGGGATTCCAAAAACATGTATTGAATTCAAATATAATTCATTTTTGTTCCAAATACATGATATGGTCTCAATGAATTTCATTTCTATTCACTTTGGCCTCATGGGTTACTAAACGTTGTGAATGAATGAATGATTGCATGAGCATTAACTGCTTAGTCTGTTTGGGGTGAATGCCCCAGGATTACCTTGGCAACTAGTTTTGGCAGGTGAAGTCAGTTGTCCGTAGGTTTTACTGCCTAGAGGTGAGTCCAAAGAACTCTTCTTTAAAAAGGTTCTCAACATTATAAAAAAAAAAAAAAAAATGTTGTGAATGATTTCTAAAATAAGTTAGTCAACTGAGGAAATGTTAATGTTATGAGATTTCATATACATGCGAAAAACAAGTTTTAAAACTTCTAGTTTCTTAAGATGTGCATTAATCTACAAAGTAACTAAATGGTTGTTGCTGATTAACACCCATGCAGATCCTTCCGCCCCCTATTTCAAAAGCAGATTTTGACAAGGTGCTTGCAAGACAGAGGCCTACAGTGAGTAAATCTGACCTTGAGGTTCATGAGAGATTCACAAAGGAGTTTGGAGAGGAAGGTTGATTAATTTGATAAAATTTCATCACGTTGATCCACACTAGTTGTGAGTACATTAGGTATGATTTGTATTTATTTATCAGTGCTGGATCCGGTGAATTATAGCCTTTATATTAAGCTTCTTAACATGGGGAAGGTGACTTCCCTTCCCCGTTTCTGTATTCAGATGGAAATACTGAGGTTTGATACTTTTGAAATTGCTTGTCCCAAATTGTGTAAAGAACAGTTTCAGAATTATGACCCTAGAATGTGAACATGAGGTGTATGTGATGCTGGTTGCCTACGATAATTGGTCCTCTGATACTTGCAAACTAATTTTCTGATTTGGAAGTGTATTTCAGGTATTATCTCAGCTAGGAAAGTGAATCGTGCCCCGTCCAAAACAAATCTCTCTTAACTTTTGTTTGATCTCCATGTTTGTGAGGTGTGCGTTTAAAGTATTTTCATCTGAGAACAAACATTTAAAAAAAAAAAAAAATTATTGTGTACATTCCCAGCTATGGGAACAAAACGGAATTTAGTATCGAATTATTCGTATGGTACAATATGTTTAAGTGCAATTCTGCCTCTATGTAGTGCATCCAATTGGTATATGACAAGCAAATTACATGTGAGGATTGGGTTGAGCCATTTCATCCAGTGGGCATTCCTCATACGGCAAATGAGAGGGGTCTCATAGTATCATGTTTATTTCCTCTAAATACAAATAAGTAAAAAGATGGATGACCACGGTTGCTTATCATATAGCAAAGACCAAGCCAACAATGTCCATAGGTTCTTCTAAGCATTTCTTTTCTGAAGATCAAACTTAATAGATATGCATTTAACATGTAAAAGAAAATGCTTAATTCTTTACTTGATTAAATTTTGGGAAAGGCTCGGTGAGCTGGAAAAAAGTTGTAATATGGTCTTGATTCTTAATGATTTCAATATGCACGTTTAGCGATATCACTCTTCTTCCGACTACAGTTATAATGGTATACACAAACCATCTTTTTATGACTACAAATCATCTTGCCCTATTGGTTTCATTCAATTCATTTTCGTTTCCAATATTTTTTTTGGGTAATATACCTCTTAGTTTTTCCACCCGTCTTAAAACAATTAATGATGAGTTAAATTAAGATACAATCTTAGGGTAATTAATAAACAAGACCGAGCAAGTTATTAATAAATGACACATGATTATATAATGATATGTCTTGTATTCTAATTTATGGATTCTACAAAAGCCACATTTTGGAATAGTAATGCTACAGTGAGCATATTCTTTATACTTTCAAATGCCATCCAATAACGTAGTTACAATTATTGGACAAGATGTTCTTCCTTAGAGACATAAAACTCCTCACTATGCATCCTGGTTTAAGCTCATATTTGACTCTTTCATTCTCAAAACAGAATAAGCCGGCCCAAAGACTTTCATATGGAAGCTGTCAAAACTGTTAAAGCACATACAATAATATGTGTATTATCTAATTATCTCAGCTTATATGAAAACTTCAACGAAAGAAACATCAAGCCGGCATTTGAGACCCTTGGGCTATAAAAAGGGAATGAATTATTTTGCACAAACACCAACATTTCCAATTCTTTTTTCAGCTACTGCAATCTTTCTTTTTTTAACATATGTTTGTTTGGGGTTTTTCATATATCATGAAAATAGTTAAAGTTCTCACTCTTCTGGTCTTCTTTAGATTTGCTTTCATACATGCAACCGCTACCAACACAAAGGTGGGGAAAACTAGGGAGGGAGACAATATTAGAGTTAGTAAGGATAGGCCTTAAACATTATGAAAAGAATAATGTTAGAAACACAATTTTTTCACCGTCTTTTTCACAACTTGCTAAGTTGTCGAGAGTGCATTTTCTTCACAATGAAGCATTAAGTACTAATGGTTTTTTTTTTATACTATACGTATCACACAAGAATGCAGATGGGGATCACATCCCCCTCAAATGCACATTATACATCCCCAAACTCACTTTAATCCGCTAATTGTAGTTGTCCATATCTAAATAATAGATAGGCATAGCTGTCTCAGCCAGTTCTAGAAAACATATTTCCACCCCTCCCCTCCAAAAAAAGAAAAGAAAAGAAAAAAGCAGCATGCATGGGAAAACCATTAATCCAATAATGAAATATTCCTTTTTAACAAATTTGAGTGTTGTGAGAATGAAAATACTCTATAGTGGTAATGCTGCCACTGTTCATGCCTATGATTATGTAACAAACACAGGTTTCCTTTTTCTTTGTAATTTGCAGCATTACATAGTTTACATGGGGGAACACTCTCACCCCAATATGGAATCTGTGGTTAGAGCCAACCATGAAATACTTGCTTCGGTTACAGGAAGGCAAGGCTCCAACTTAAAACATCTATATGGAGTTAATACTGCTACATATTTATGACTGTTATGAGACATCAATAACAAGTTCATAGTAATACTATAGATTTTCATAACCAAGTATTGTCATATTACTAAAAGTGAATAATTTCTCAGTTTTGATGGAGCACAAGAAGCGGCACTTCACCATTACAGTAAAAGCTTCAGAGGCTTCTCAGCAATGCTTACACCAGAGCAAGCACAACAACTCGCAGGTACCTGATTTTACGTATTTATTTATTTGTTTTTGGTAAAAAAAAATAAAATGAAATACATGGTCCAACACTGTTCATTACATCCACAGTGGAGGTAAGATAGAATGTCTCTAAATTCAATTGCATCTTCACCTCAATCTCATTCAAAATTTAAACTTGTTTTCTGGGTCATTGATGATAGCAGATATGCTCTAACTGAATTCCATCTACTTCTGCTGCAGATAAAGATTCGGTTGTTTCTGTGTTTCAAAGCAAGATGAATAAGCTCCACACAACACATTCCTGGGAATTTCTAGGAATAGATTCTACTCACCAATATAATCAAATGCCAATGGTCTCAAATTCAAATATCATTGTTGGTGTCATTGACACAGGTAATGCTCCATATCTTAATTTTTCATCAAATTAATTCTTCTCCTTTTATTTTATTACCAACATAGCATTCACATTATATCTTGCAGGAATTTGGCCTGAATCAAAGAGCTTCAATGATAAAGGATTGGGTCCTGTGCCCAAGAAATTCAAGGGAGAATGTGTTACTGGTGATTATTTTGGATTGGCCAACTGCAACAGGTACCAAACATTTTAAACACTAAAGAATCCACTTCCATGATTGACACACCAAACATTTTAGTATTTAACCCAACCAATTATGCTGTATATATGGTACATCCATACAGCCATATTATGAATGCAAACTTACCATGAGGCTTACAATGTCGTTTGGTTGGTATTTTCAGGAAGATTATAGGTGCCAGGTTCTATTCGAAAGGGTTTGAAGCAGAGTCTGGGCCTCTTGAATCTTTTAATCTCCCTTTCTTCCGGTCAGCTAGAGATAGTGAAGGGCATGGAACCCACACTGCCTCAACAATAGCCGGATCCATTGTAGCTAATGTCAGCTTATTCGGTATGGCCAGAGGTACTGCAAGAGGTGGTGCACCAGGTGCCAGACTTGCCATCTACAAGGCTTGTTGGTTTGACAATTGCAACGATGCTGACATTCTTTCCGCCCTGGATGATGCAATTAGTGATGGTGTTGATATCCTTTCCCTTTCCCTTGGCCCTAATCCTCCCCAGCCTAGTTACTTTGAAAATGCAATCTCAATTGGAAGTTTCCATGCATTCCAAAGAGGAATTCTAGTTTCTGCTTCAGCAGGAAACTCAGGTTTCCCACGTACTGCAACCAATGTTGCTCCTTGGATTCTTACTGTTGCTGCAAGCACAGTGGACAGGGAATTCAATTCAGTAATTTATCTTGGAAATTCGAAAGTTCTAAAGGTAAATTTGGTATATTCCACCCCACTCTTTACCAAATACAAAGTTCTATTGGAAAGATTTTTATTAAAAATGGAAATTCTGTGCTCTCAGGGTTTTTCTTTAAACCCAATCAAGATGGAAACTTCTTATGGTTTGATAGCTGGGAGTGCTGCAGCTGCACCTGGAGTTATGACAAAGAATGCAAGGTATCTTCTGTATTTGATGGAAAATAACAGTTTCTCTAGTATTTAGTTTCTACCCAGCTGTGGTCAATATATTAACATCAGTTCAGTTCCATTTTATGCAAATTCAAATTTGATCAAAATGGCATTCTCACTGAAATTTTTATTTTCTTCCTAAATTATTCGATTTTTATTTTCTTAAATTTGTTCAAGCCAATTTTAACTAGTATGACTTGATACACAAATTTGATATAGACAAATTTGCTTCTTCTTCTTCTTCTTTTTTTTTTTTTTTTTTTTCCTCCCCTACAAAAGATGACACTAATGTTCATACTAAATGAATTATTTTTCAAAAATTTTTATCCTAATCCTCACAAATTCATCCTCATCACCACATTTCAAAAAGTTTAGAATTTTCTCAGATTTCCAGATAGCATAATTCAAAAGCCTCAGACTTCTTAGTATGGCATCCATTGTTAGGTTACACTAGTGATACCTTTCAATTTTGTAGTCATAAGCAGATATTAATTAATTGTCTTGGCTACATATTGTCTGACTTCATGATGCTCAACCATCCCAGCACCTCTAAACTGCTATCATAGTTCTATTTGTTATAAAAGCTTTGGTTCCTTTCATTTCTGTATCAGCTTTTGCAAGAACAATACGCTAGACCAAACCCTGGTTAAGGGGAAAATCGTGGTGTGCACAATTGAAACCTTTACTGATAACCGAAGCGAAAAAAGCATTTTTTTAAGAGATGCTGGTGCTGTTGGAATGATACTCATCGATTCAGCTTTCAAAGATGTTGGCTTTCAGTTCGTCATCCCAGGCACTTTAATTGGTCAAGAAGAAACAGAAGAGCTTCAAGCATACATGATTTCAGAAAAGTGAGTTTCAAGCTTTGTATGCTAAAAGTATTTGTCAATGGAAGAATAGAAAAGCTCCAAAATAAAAGGCAATTAAAAATTAATTCATATATGTCAAAGTTTGTCAACTTTTAATCATGGATGCACTGTTAAACAATCAATAGTTCAAGTTGATTACGACTACTTCTGCCATTGCAGGAATCCAGTTGGTAAAATCTTGCCAACTGTAACAGTTCTGAACACTAAACCTGCACCCGAGGTGGCTGTATTTTCTTCCATGGGACCAAATATTATAACTCCGGACATTATTAAGGTACCTTTATTTAGTTTTCTCAATTTATACATACATACATTCACTCAAAATACTTCAGAAAACAAAAGAGTATGCCAGCATGATGAGAAAAAAGGATAGAATTGATGCAATGTCTTTATTCATAGCATAATTAAGAAAAGTTAACTCCATACTCTTACCAAAAAATGCATAATTCCTATTCCAGCCAGATATCACAGGACCTGGAGTTAATATTTTGGCAGCATGGTCTCCAGTAGCAACTACAGCCACAGCTGAACGATCTGTCAATTATAACATAATCTCTGGCACCTCAATGTCTTGCCCACATGTTTCTGCAGTTGCAGCAATTTTAAAATCTTACCAACCTTCCTGGAGTCCAGCAGCCATTATGTCTGCAATAATGACAACAGGTAAGTTGTTCCTCAACTATAATGTCAGACAATTGCAAATTTACTCACGTTTCTGATTGTCCAAAATTTATGGATTCACAGCAATGGTCCTAGATAACACTCAACATGCCATAGGAAGAGATCCAAATGGAACTCCGACCACGCCTTTTGACTACGGATCCGGACACATTAACCCAATTGGAGCATTAAATCCGGGACTTATATATGATTTCAATTCCCATGACATCATCAATTTCCTATGTAGCACTGGTGCAAGCCCTGCACAATTGAAAAACCTTACAGGGGAACTAGTACACTGCCAGAACCCTCCTACACCTTCCTACAATTTTAACTACCCTTCAATTGGTGTTGCCAACATGAATGGAAGTTTATCACTTTATCGAACAGTCACTTATTATGGGAAAGATCCAACAGTATATGTTGCATCTATTGATTACCCAACTGGTGTTAAAGTTGAAGTTACGCCTGCTAAACTCAAGTTTACAAAGATCAGGGAGAAGATATCTTTCAGGGTTGATTTCATCCCCTTCAAGAACAGCAATGGGAGCTTTGTGTTTGGGTCCTTGACATGGAGCAATGGTATCCATAGGGTCAGGAGTCCTATTGGTCTCAATGTAGTTTCCGTGTAGGAACAAGTGATTAACTACATATGTTTACAAGATTGATTTTATTTTAATCATTATCCCATCCATTGCTCTTGCAACATATGATATCCAAAAATATAGTATGAGATCCTTTTGTCCAAAAAATACATGAAGTAATCCAAATAACAAAGACAAGACTGCTAAGCTTAGATAAATAAGAGGAAAAGAGGAACAAAGTCTTTGAAACCCAATAGGGTAAGGTAACTTTGGTAATTGTTAGAATAATGGCTAAATGATTAAATTCACCATTTCCTAATAGCTTAAGCTTTTTGGAAATCGGTAATTTATCATAGTATCAAAGCAGAATCCTGCTTCCACTCTACATCCCATTTAAAAATTAAAAATGTCACATGTTGGGTCCCATACATAAAGACATACCGAAGACCATGGAAGTGAAAGTGGGGTTACATTAAATTCCTCAAATCAATATTTTAAACAAAGCCAACATTTAGGATTTTAATTCTTGTGCTACTCTTTGCAATGTGATTGTGTAGAAGTTATGTGGCTCCTTTGCCTAAGAATTGTCTTGTTGGCATGAGAAACCTTTGGAAAACTTCAGGGAAAACCCATTTCCCAAATGGAGTGTCACCAATAGTCCCCGCATGTGCATAAACCTCCTTTAAAGTGGTGGAATCGGTTCGAGTCCCTGACAACAATTTCTCTAGCTTCAAGCATTGATATTAACTTAATAACAGTGTGACAGTCTCCACAGACCCTAAGGTTCTTCACAATCTGGATAGGAGTTCCTGGAGGTGTAGAAATTAATCCAAAAGCAATGGCCAGTCTCTCACTGTGTTGAGAAAGGATGGTTTCCTTGTGTTCCTCTTCAACGTCGTGAAGCACATAATTTGTATCAGGCTGATATCCCGCATCCTTTAACCGAATACTTAACTCTTCAAGTTTAGAGTAAATTAGATCTGACGAGGGATGCGAAAGATCACCAGCCAAGAATGAGTAAGTTTTGTTCTTAACCTCAATCCAGCTGTACCCAGCCTCCTTTTTTACTTTTCTCTCATCCATCAACTTCCTCACCTTAGTTCTCTCTTGCCAATTTCCTGTAGCAGCATAAATATTGGATAGTAAGACATATGCAGCTGAGTCTTGTGGCTGAAGTGAAATGAGCTTTTCTGCTGCAAGTTTTCCCAACTCTAAATTGCGGTAAACACAGCAAGCAGCCAAGAGAGTTCGCCACACAGTCGCACCTGCAGGGAAAGGCATCCCATTTATGACATCCATGGCCTTTTCAAGCAGTCCTGATCGGCTATATAGATCAACCATGCAAGAATAATGCTCCATTGTAGGATCAATGTGGTGATCTTCAACCATCATGCTGAAGTATCTTTGACCTTCATCCACTAAGCCAGCATGAGTACATGCAGAAATCACTCCAATGAATGTTATGTCATCCATTTCCAAGTTTCTTCTTCTCATTTCCTCAAATACCTCAAGAGCCTTCTTCCCATGACCATGTTGGGCATATCCAGAGATCATTGAGTTCCATGAAACTAAGTCTCTCTCACCTTGCCTCTTGAAAACTTCATTTGCACTCTCAATATTTCCTCTCTTCGCATACATGGTAACAAGAGCACTACTTACACATAAAGCATTATTAAATCTTGATTTGATTGAGAAAGCATGGAATTGTTTACCCTGCTCTATGGCTGCGGTAGGTGCAGCACAGGCATTAACGACACTGCAAAAGGTAAACTCATTTGGTTTGACTCCCTCTTTTGCCAACTGAAGAAAAATTTTAACAGCTCCCTGTGTGTCTTCTCTTTGAGCATATCCAGCTACCATTGCTGACCATGCCACTATGTCCTTCTCATCAATTAATTCAAATACTTTTGCAGCTTCATCAATGCAGCCCATCTTAATGTAAGCATCTAAAAGTGCAGTTCCTACTGAAGATGATTTCTCATAATTAGTTTTAATCACTTGTGCATGTAGTTGGAAGATAGAAATGGCGGGTTGAGCTGTAAGGATGGCAGAATAAGTGAAATGGTTTGGTCTAACACCTTCCCTATTCATTTGGCAAAATAAATTCACTGCTTGCCTTGTTCCACCATTCTGTAAGTACCCACTGATCATGGCCGTCCATGACACAACATTCTGAAGCCCTTGCATCATAGAAAACAGTTGAAATGCATCATCCATAACACTGCACTTACTGTAAGCTACCATAAGAGCCGTTCTAATATTATGATCAAAGCAATAACCGTTTTTCAAAACCCGACAATGAAGCTGTCTTGCAAAACCCAATCTTTTAAGGTTAGCACATAGTTTAATCATGGTAGCAAATATCATCTGGGTAAGCTTTACACCTGCAAGTCTCATTTGATAAAACATTTCAAAAGCTTCCAAGTCTATTCCATTTGTCACATAGCCTGCAATCATACCATTCCATGAAATCTCATCCCTATCCTCCATACTATCAAACACAGCTCTAGCATCTATAACCATCCCTGACTTTGAATACATATTAATTAAAGAATTGCACACAAACCTGGTAGACTCAAAACCATTCTTTATAACCATTGTGTGAACTTGAATTCCCTTCTTAACCATACCATCATCTGCCAAAACTCCAAGAACGGTTGCAAAAGTAAAAGGGTTAGGCTTAAAGCCCTCAACTTGCATCAGAATGAACAATTCCAGGGCCCAATCGTTCAACCCGTTCCGTGCGTAACCAGAGATCAATGAAGTCCAAGACACCACATTTCTCTCACCCATCTCATCAAAAACTCTCCTCCCATCTCCAACATTCTCTGTTTTCATGTACATGTCAACAAGAGCAGTCCCAACACTAACATCCTCCACAAACCCCGATTTTATACATTCACAATGCACCTGCCTGCCTATATTTTGATCAAACAAGCATCCACAGACCTTTAACACGGACGACATGGTCGACCCATCAACAGGTAAACTCGAATGATGAAGTCCCACAAAGAGATGGAGAGCCTCTTGGTTACGGTCAGTGCGAGAGTACTCGAAAAGCAAGTGATTATAGTTTGAAAGGTCTTTCTGGATATTTTTGTCGAACTGGTGGTGTGCGTGGTAAAGGTAGTTAGGATCTGAAGTCTTGGGGTCAAAGGCAATAACATTGGCATGGGAATGAAACAGAAGGTTAGTGTGGTATGTGAAATGATAGAGTTTGAGTGTGCTGAGTGTTTGCTTTGTGAGCGTCCTTAAAGAGGGACACACAGACAGAGTCATGCTATGCTCTGTTTCAGTTGTTAACGTTAGAATAATGTCATACTAAATTTTGAGGTTGCCAATCCGTTGCCTCTAAACTTTCTCACCAGTCAATGTCTCAAAGCCGAGTTTTGACTTTTGTGCTGACAATTATACTTCATAAGTACGGTTGTGAAGCAGAAGCGAGTATTAAAAATTGAAGATTGATAATTTAATTTTGAAAATAGTTTATCACTAATCCATTATGTGGTAAATAAATAAACTATTTACGTGTACTTTTAATCCATAACATTTTTAATTTTATATCCCATACAAGGTGAGTTTATAATCAAACTAGATCATATGTTATACTTTTAATTTATTTATTTTTGTCAAATAAATTCGAACATATTCATAAGTTACTTGATCGACTTATACCTACATAAAAGACAGTATCCACGTATCATTTCATGAAAAATGATAGATGAGTAATTCAAGGCCCAGCCGCTCATGTAAGTTTAGGATTACTTGCAGTAATTTAATATTTAATAATTAAATTATAATTATAATTGAAATTATATCATATAAGTTAATGGATAAAATTTAAGTTCAGTTCTTTAGGTCAAGTACATTAGATTCTTAGTTGAATTCAAATACATTGAATTTAAATATTCATAGAAAATATAACATTGTTTGTGTTTCATTGGTTAATACAACCATGTATTTGAATTTAATTGAAGAATCTAATATACCTAACCTAAAGAATTGTCCCTAAGTTAATTAAATAGAATGATTAACTTATACAAATTAAATTACAAATCTTATTATTTAAAGGGTAAAATTTAGGCATAGTCTCTTAGGTGCATTGCATTAGGTTCCACAATTAAATTCAAACACATGTTCACATTAACTAATAAAACAAAACTATATTCTTATTTTTAAGTTAATTTTAATTTTATTTTATTTTTGTATTAATATTTTAAAAATGGTAAATAAAAGTTGTTATCTAATATTTATATTAAAAAAAAAAAAAAGAAGCCTCACCTTCGTTTTCCCGTTAGAAGCTTTCTTTCTTATCAATAGAGTCATTGGTTGTGTAACAACGAAATGGGGAGACCATCATCAATGATCGTAGTCCCCGATAAACGACACCGTTCGGACCGCGAGAACAGCCGCTACACCCCAGATTCCGACACCTCCTTAGACTACAAACGCCACCGCCGCCGTAGCCCCAATTACGAAGCCTACGGTCGCTACTACGACAACCACCATCACCGCAGTCCAAGCCCGAACCCTAGGCTCAACAATGCTCAAGCCGCTTTACCCAAGCGATTCGCCCGAGATTACGGGAACGGGAACGGGAACAACCGGTCTGAGTCGGACTCCGATGAGGAATTGAAGGGACTGAGCTATGAAGAGCACAGGAGACTGAAGAGGCAGAAGATGAGGAAGGCTCTCACTCGTTGTATTTGGAGCGTCACGCCGAGTCCGCCCAGGAATGGCTACGAGAACGATCAAGCTGACGAGATCTCGGAAAAGTACGGAGGAGATGATATCGATGAAAAGAGCGATTCGAGCTCGAAAGAGCAAGTAAAGCAGAATAATCGTAAAGGAGAACCGAAAAGCGAGTTCGATTCGGAGTCTGAATCGGAATCGGAATCGGAAACCGATGATTCGCGGTCGAGAAGAAAGAGGAAGGGGAAGAGAAAATACGAATCCGATGAGAGCGAGAGTGATTCGGATGAAGATGAAGAAGAGCGAAAGCAAAGAAGGAAATCAAGGAATAGAAGCCGCCATAAGAGTAGTAGAAGAAAAGGGAGGAGTAGTAGGAGGAGAAAGAGTAGGTACAGCGATTCCGAGGAGAGCGAAGCTAGCGAGCGTGACAATTCCGATGCGAGTGATCGTGTAAGGTCGAAGAAGAACAGTGAGGTTTCGAATTCAGAGGGTTCGGAAGTTGAAAAGAGTATGGAGGTAGCTATAGAGGATGAAGAAGCCATGAAAACCGAAAGCATTGCGGAGGCATTGATATTTAAGGAGAAGCTCGAGGCGCAAAAGAACCCGGGTTTGGATACCGAACCAGTAGTAGGGCCAATGCCCTTGCCTCGAGCCGAAGGGCATATAAGTTATGGTGGTGCGCTTAGGCCCGGAGAAGGTGATGCCATTGCGCAATACGTGCAGCAAGGGAAGCGTATTCCGCGAAGAGGTGAAGTGGGTTTGTCTGCGGAGGAGATTTCGAAATTTGAGGATCTTGGTTATGTTATGAGTGGTAGTAGGCACCAGAGGATGAATGCTATTCGTATTAGGAAGGAAAACCAAGTTTATAGCGCCGAGGATAAGAGGGCGTTGGCTATGTTTAATTATGAAGAGAAGTCTAAGCGTGAGCACAAGGTTATGGCTGATTTGCAGCGGTTGGTGCAACGCCATATAGGGCAGGATGTCGGTCCGACTCATGATCCCTTTGCTGCAAAGCCTGCAGATGCTGCTGATGCTTGATTTTATGTATGTGATTGCTATCTGTACTGTTTTGCTCTTATGCCCTTTTATTTTTCTTATATTTCATTGGCTTTGAATGTGATTTGCATGAGCTTGGCCTGATTATAAGTCTACTTGTAAACCAAATATTTGTGCTTGTTTACTAGAATGCTGCTACCAGCAATGTTGCATTGATGGTATGAAGTGATTAGTCATTACATTAGTCTTTCCAACACGATCATTAATTGTTGAATCAGCAAAAGTCAGTAATTTGTCAAACAAAGACATACCTAATAATGTAGATTTTACCTTGTTCCTGTATTTTAGTGTTTTGGACTAATATATGGTTTTTGAATATTCTCTTTTGCCAATGAGCGTTTGCTCAAATGGCACCTATTTCCCTTGTAAGAATATGGTGGAGGGTGAGGTCATGGGATCAAAACTCATTACCCGTATGTGCAACTTACCAATAACAAAAAAAAAAACCTTCGGACCAAGCAGAAATTGTCTCCTACTTATACTGAACCAGATGATGATACTAAGTTAGAGTTTTAGGAGTGAAAAAGAAGAACACTAAAACTGGAGTAAGGAATCTGTGTCATTGATGGTGGAGATAGTAGTAAGGTCATGTAATGCATCCTTTGTTAAGCCTCATGTAATGCATAGTTTGGGGAGTGTGAATATTAGCTAGCTCATGCCTCTGGCTGGTTAAGCCTCTAACTAGCTATGCATCATATATTGTTGCATCTGCCCTTGGTGATTAGTTGTATGCACTGGAATCATGTAAATTTTTCAAAAAAAGATTTTTAAAATTTCTCTTATTTCCGATTAAAAAAAAAAAAAACTATGCATCCAATCAAATTCTCAGGTCTTTAACTTTCATCTACTCTGTAAGTTATTTAAACTTTGCACCTTAAAATACTGTGGCATTAGTGTTACGAAGTACAAGTAGATGCTCATGAAATTTACTATTTTTGGGGAGATACTAAACCCCTAGACATCATAGCTGTGGGAGATGCAATGTTGTTTTGCTTTCCTCATCACAAAATGCTGCCTCCCCTTGCCTAATTTAACTCCATTACCTAGCAAAGAAAAAAGTCCCTCTGGTCTTGTTGATTTTCGGTATAAAGGTCAGGATGTTTCAGTCCTCCATTTCAAGCTATAAAACACTGCTTAAGTGTTAAAACTCTATTTACTATTATTTAGTGCTGAAATTAAAGCATTCAGATTCTAAAGCATCCCTCCGAAAGTTCAACTTGGCGTTATATTCTCCAAGTACTTCTTTAGCCACTCTTTTAATACAATTAGCCATTTCATTCTACATCTTAACAACATCTTTATCTAGGTCTCACTTTCTTTCTTAGTACATTCTATCTCTCAACACAACTTGTTTTTCTCCTTCAAAGCACCACCACCTAAATTTTGTTAACATCTCTTATCATCTAATACAGATATCTATTACCACCAACTTTTGTTGAGTGTTTATGCTCTTTTCTTGTATCATCTTGCAATATTTACCACACCAATTATCAACTTTTTGAGTAGGGATGAAATCTATTTGACTAATATACATCCTACTTTTGAAGGTAATCAAGTGTGAATCCCTCTTCTTCAATCAAGTGTTTGTCCATATCAGATCGTATGCTGTTGTGAAGTCTAAAATAGCATCTCCTTGTAGACAAGCAATTCCTCACTATCAATCAACTGATGAAGGAGTGTTTTGGAATTAATGCAGGAAATTAGATTAGGACTTTCCAATCCAATAATGGATGCATTGCTCTAATGTCTTCCAAAGTGGCTGCATAAGAGAATCCACCTGAACTAGACGGTAACAACATGACGGAGTCTTCACCCCCAAACTCATCTCACACAATTTACTTTGAATGGAAACTAAATCCTCTGACCTGGGTGGGGGCCGATTCCATTCTCCTCCAAGAGTAACAGCAGAAAGTTTGGCATTCACAGCAGCACTTGCAACATCATAAATCTCCTTGAATCAATATCTAGGATACAGAGGGCCATTAGAATGCTAATTGTCATGCCACACTTGTTCCATTGCTCTCGTCTATGTGGATTATGGAGAACATTCAATTTGTATTAGTCAAAAGTACGGTGCAAATCCCATGCCAACAATCTGAGTCTAGACTCATAGACGCCTATGATTATAAGGAATATATCAAGTAAATGCTTGCCAACCTTTTGTTTTCTTTCTCTTATTTTTGAAACAAACTAACAAAGGGTACCAATTCTTGCACTGCTTCACAAATGTCTTGTTGGTAGAGTCCAATAAGCCAACAGAGATTTTCAGAACGATCTACCAGTCATTCTCCATAACAGTTTTCAGTGGAAAATCAAAACAAGAGTGACAGTTTTGTGCTATTAAACTTATGAATTACATATTTACATGGGAAGTGAAATGAGAAACAAAAATGGACTTGTACTTTACATACACTGTATTTCTATCCCCTTATGTTATATATATAGAGTATTTGTTCACACAAAAATTAAAAAATAATAATAATAATAATACAATAATAATAATAATACACTTTTACTCATTTTTCCAAGCTAGAAATCGAGACCTTGTAATTGGGATTCTCTAAATTGCGGGGGGCAAGACCTAAGTTAAATGACTTAATATTTAAGGATCAAAAATAGAGTGGCTGGCCCATAACTACTCAGCCGAGAGGCATGTTTGGAACATGAAAACTGCATTGCCCATGGCAACTACCGAAAGAGCCAAATATGGACATCCCAAAACACTTCAACCGGAATTCCATCCACCAAATGGTGCGGTTTCCCTGGAACTTCCACTTCAGCCTCTTGACATGCATCACAATCTTACTAGCAATGCATCACAATTCACAACACATGGGTCATTAAGCCCCACAGTATCACATTCAATTGTGACATCATGCATCTGCCCCTTATCGCAAAATTGAGCTTACCCCATAAAACATTTTCCCAAATATGTGCTCCCTCTTAGCAATAAAAATGGCATTGGAATGAACAGGGTTAGTGTCAACGTCAACCTTCTGTATGCCTCCCTTTTCACATCCCCCAGAAGTAGAACCATTTCTTGATTAACAACTAAATAAAATCCCTCCATTGACTCTGGCCCAGAACCAAATTTAGCATTAGTTAAGTTCCAGTAAATCTCATACCTTATAGAGGCATTGATTACCCAAATCATCAATCCGAACACTAACGATAATTATGTTATGCATACAGCCACTCCACAAGATACCACCTCTAACACTAAAGCCTTGACCCATCAAATTCTTGGTCCATGTAATGGTAATCAAGCAAAAATGACTAAGTAATTTACACTTATAGACAGGTAATCACATTTTGAGTAGCTATGGACTATGGTTGTATTTGAAAATGATGAAATTGCAACTTGGAGCCTATTTTCACTAAAAATCGAAAGTGTCAATGTAATTTACCTTTCTTAGTATTATGCAAGAATCACACATGAGATGTGAAAAAATTTAATCACTAATTTATTGTGGTTATCTACTCTAAAAAAAAAAAAAAAACTTTTTTTTTTTTTTCTACGACGGATTAGGTTAAAAATAGGTTAATCACATGGACTAATTTGTAGTCTTCCAAAAAATAAAGAGTTCAATTTGCATTTCTGCATTGCTGGTAATTTCCAATTTGCCATCTTTTGTAAAAGACATTTGATCCAAGCCTCCCAAAAAAAAAAAAAAACCTAGAATATTCAATACTAACTCCTAACACTCCGTTCGGGAGGGGGAAAATAATGAAATGAAATGAAATGAAAAAATAAAAAGAAATAATATTTTAAGAATATTTTTTCATTTCCTCTGTTTGCAAGTTTAAGTATAAAGGGATGAAAAGGAATAGAAAGACCATTTCCTTGTTTGAGAGTTTAAATGGAATGAAATACTTATTCCTCCCTATTCCCTCCAAACCCTAATTTTCATTCCCCCCAAAATTGGAAAGAATAGGAGAGAATGAAATTTTGTTTAATAAAATTTTCACCAAAACTCCCAAAATGCCCTTAATATATATATTTTTTTAAATACTAGATTATCCCTGATTCTTCACTCCATCTTCTCACATCTTCTTATGCTACTACTATCATCTCAAACCTGAGAGTTTTTTCTCTCCTTTTTTTTTTTGGATACCATCAACACAATAGCAAAATTAACAAAATATAGCTATATCTATATATATATATATATATATATATATATATATATATATATATATATATATCATTTTTTTTTCTAGTTAACGTGAGTTTATATTCATTATGTTGTACATTGTTGTGTTCACAAAGGCTAAGACTATATATGATGTTGAAGCAATAGTTGCTAGTTGATATAGGAGATTCAATATATATATTTTTTATTATATTTTATTATTTTATATTTTTTAATATCTTTGGATTATATTGGAATATTGTATCCTCTCCCCCAAGAATAAAAGCATAAGAATAGTAGCTATTGTAGAATTGTACCATAAAAACGAATTCTAATTTGATAAATCCACTTTTTATGTCAATTTAAATTTAATTAACTGCAAAAATTTAATTAACTAAAGTAGTTGTTGGGAGCATACTATTGTATGGTAAATTTACAGTAGATTAAAATGAAGGGTATAGTAGTAATGTTGCTATAAAATGATTCATTTTCATTCCTTCTAATATTACTCTTAAACAACATTATTTACATTCTATTTTATTCTATTCCTTTATTTTAAAACATTCAAACAAGATTACTTAGTTTCATTCCATTCCATTTCATTCTATTCTATTTCTTTCTATTTCATTCCTTTCTATTCATTAAACACATTCCATTCCATTTCATTTATTTCTTTTCCTTTAATCATTCCATTCCATTCCATTTTATTCCCCTCTAAACTCCTAAACGATTTCATTCCGTTCCTTTCTTTTCCTTTAAATTTAATCATTCTATTTCTTTTTTTTCCTTTAAAATTTAAGGGTAAAACTTACGTACAGTGTCTTAGGTTAGGTATGTTAGGTTCTCCCCAATTGAATTCAAACATATGATTGTATTAACCAATAAAACACAAATAATGTTATTTTTTTCAAAAATATTTAAATTTAATATATTTAAATTCACCTAAAAACTTAATATACATTAACCAAAAAACTTTACTTAACAAATTTAATCATTTCGTTACCTTCTAAACTCCCGACTGAAGCCTAAGTCCTAACTCAGAAGTCCCTTTGCACTTTGCAGTCTTGCTTTCGTATGTGTAAGACCCGCAATCTTCTAGGAGATTTGACCGTTAAAAGGAAGTTATTCCTTGAGTTCCCCACCCTAGGCCCCAAGTCCAGTCACTTTGTATCTAGTAGGGTTTCTTGTCCTTTTGACCTAACCCTAGGGTGGGTTTTGCTTCTCTGGTTATTCAAATTAAGGGGTTTTCTCTTTCAAAAAACCTGAATTTATATACCCTTTTGCTGGGTTTTCAAGAAACAAGTCAAAGGCTCTGTCTTGGATGTTCTTGCTTCTTGCACTCATCTGGGATTTTTCTGATATAGCTTCTGTTAGGTTTTTTTTTTTTTTTTTTAGGTTTCAAAGTTATAAATTTGGATACCCTTTTGGTGGTTTCTCTTGGTTTTTGGTTATTGGGAGCTTATTGGGTTCTCTTCAAATTACTCAATTTAAGGGCTTTCTTGTTGCAAAGCAAAGAATTTGCGAGAATTATACTGCAAAAGCCGGTGTTGGGTTGTAGGAGCAAGAAGCAGAGATGATTGCAGAGAAACCCAGCTGGGTTAGGCATGAGGGGATGCAAATTTTCTCCATTGATGTCCAACCTGGGGGTCTTAGGTTCGCTACTGGTGGGGGTGACCACAAGGTATGACTTTTTTTTCTTTGATTCTTTGTGCTCTGTTTGGTTGCTGAGAAAATTCAGGAAAAGGGGAATGCTTTGGATTTTGAATTTTAGGTTCTTCATTGTTTGGATCCGGGACAACAAAAATACATACTTGACCGAGCACTTGTTTATCTCTTTTGCTTAAGTAGCAGAACCTTTCTCATTGTTTCTGTTTTTTTTTGCGGAGAGAATTTCTCAATTTTCTTGCTTTGTTTAGTTGCTTAGAAAATCGTGGGAGATCTTGCATTGGCCCTTTTGGTCACGGTTACAATGATATTTTTCAATTTAGTGATTTGCACAACGTTATTTATTTTGTACTTAAATCTGACAGCTTGCTTCCCTCCCTTCCTTTATTGAATGCAGGTCCGTATATGGAACATGAAATCTGTTGGCAGGGACTTGGAAAATGATGAATCCACACATAGGCTTCTTGCCACCCTCCGTGATCACTTTGGTTCTGTCAACTGTGTCAGGTGGGCTAAACACGGTAGGTATGTTGCATCAGGGTCTGATGATCAGGTGATTTTAATTCATGAAAGGAAGCCAGGTTCAGGAACCACTGAGTTTGGCAGCGGAGAGCCCCCGGATGTTGAGAACTGGAAAGTTGCAATGACTTTGAGAGGACACACTGCAGATGTGGTAATGAAATTGCTTCTACTAACGGGTCAATATGTCAGCATGCAAAGATAGTGTCTTTCATTCTATGATCTTTTAAATGAGTTTATCTTGCTAATAGTGTAGTTTTTGTTATTTGATTATAGCTTTTGAAATCATTTCTATTACTATTTTGTTAATTTGTACTTTAGAGTATACATGCTATTGGGTATCATCTAACCTGGGGGTTGTTTTTTCCATGCTTAAAGTAGGTGGATCTTAATTGGTCTCCAGATGACTCAACATTGGCTAGTGGGAGTTTGGACAACACTATACACATCTGGAATATGACCAGTGGCATTTGTACTGCTGTTCTTAGGGGCCACTCTAGCTTGGTTAAAGGCGTTACTTGGGATCCCATTGGCTCCTTCATTGCAAGTCAATCAGATGATAAGACTGTGATTATTTGGCGAACAAGTGATTGGAGCCTTGTTCACAGGACAGATGGTCACTGGACTAAATCAGTATGTTTGTTCATCATTGATGGATATTTATATTATTCCAGTTTTAATTTCTATTTTCTAACGGGATTATGTTCTTTTCAGCTTGGATCTACCTTTTTCAGGCGGCTTGGATGGTCCCCTTGTGGCCATTTTATTACTACCACTCACGGTTTCCAGAAGCCAAGGCATTCTGCACCCGTTCTGGAGAGAGGGGAATGGTCTGCGACGTTTGACTTCTTAGGACATAATGCCCCAATTATCGTGGTGAAGTTTAATCATTCAATGTTCAGAAGGAATTCCACCAATGCTCAGGAAGTGAAATCTGCACCTGTTGGGTGGAGTAATGGGGCTTCTAAGACTGGAGGCAAAGAATCACAGCCATATAATGTTATTGCAATTGGAAGTCAGGACCGCACTATAACTGTTTGGACGACTGCAAGTCCTCGTCCTCTCTTTGTGGCCAAGCATTTCTTTAGTCAAAGTGTTGTGGATTTATCTTGGTATGTTTGTAATTCCCAGAAAGTGTGGAACTATTAGGTTAGGTTTGCGTGTTGTTTTGAATTTGACTCTATACTTATTCTTCCATCTTTTTTGTTCATCCTCTTTTTAAATTTTCCATTTTCTCTTTTTGGGGAACAGGAGTCCTAATGGATATTCACTTTTTGCCTGTTCCTTGGATGGGTCCGTGGCTACTTTCCATTTTGAGGTGAAAGAACTTGGCCACAGACTAAGTGATGTTGAACTGGATGAGTTAAAAAGAAATCGTTATGGAGATGTGAGAGGTCGACAAGCAAACTTAGCTGAAAGTCCGGCACAGTTACTGCTTGAAGCAGCTTCAGCTAAGCAAACCCCAAGCAAAAAAGTTTCTTCAGACATTCAACAAAAGCAGATACTTGTGAAATCTTCCCTTGATGTGGAGGTTGCAACAAAGAGTGAGCCTCAAGCTGATGATGGGAAGAAGAGTGCTGGAACTGCTGGTGATGGGTTAAATAAGGTGTCAACTTCTGCCCGGATTTCCAGTCCTGTAAAACAAAGAGAATATAGACGCCCAGATGGCAGAAAGAGGATTATTCCAGAAGCAGTTGGAGTGCCTGTTCAGCCGGAAAATCTTACTGGTGGGGCGCAGTCCCAGGCGCTTGACTTTCCTCTTATTTCATCTGATCATGGAAAGGATGATAATGGGTTGGTTCCTACTGAGGGTGGCTTTAAAGAAAGTTCTGTCAGGGGGACACTAGGCAGAAGCTCTGATTTAAAGGAACGTTCAGGGGTCACTGCTAGGGCTACAATTTCTGATAGCCTAATTATTGAGAAAGTTCCAGTTGCTACCGGCAGAGATGGAAGCATCAATGTGGAACAGTCAGGGAATGTTAAGGCTTCTACTTCCTTGCCTGCTTCAAATACTTCTCTTTCTATCAGGGTGTTTGACAAGAAAGAAGGAGTAGATGCCTTACCAATTTGTTTGGAAGCTCGGCCTAGAGAACATGCTGCAAATGATATTGTTGGGGTGGGAAATACATTTATGATGAAAGAAACAGAAATTGTTTGCACTAGGGGGTCTCAAAGTCTTTGGTCTGATAGGATCTCAGGAAAAGTCACTGTTTTAGCTGGAAATGCAAACTTCTGGGCAGTGGGATGTGAAGATGGATGCCTACAGGTAAGTCTTTAAGTTTAAATGTTTGTCTTTGTTTTTAGTTTTGAAATGTTCTCCACATATTATTGTACTACAATTTAAGGGTCTGCATGGTATCTTTGGATTATTGCTCTTCATGGTTGCAATCCAAATCCTTTAGAACAAATCTTGCATCATAATATTTGGCCTGAATGTTGATAATTGTATCTTGATTCTTCTTGAACCTAAAAATTAGTTGTTAGTTGGTACTAATACCTTGTAGATACAAATCTTCCTCTGCCAAACTATTTCTTTATTTTTTAGTTATATATTATCATTAAATTTCCTAAAAGAATTTGATGTTGGTAAGTTTTTCTAGACATCACTAATATTTAGCATAGGGTCCCTTGGCCGATGGTTGAATTTCGAATTGTAATCAAGGCCATTGACAACTGGGTGATTAGTGCTCTATCTGAAAGTTTCTGTTTAGTATAAATTTTAGGAAGAAATGTATGTGGATATTAATCTTGGATGTAGAAATTAAACTTGAAATAATTGTTTAGAGA
This sequence comes from Fagus sylvatica, assembly GCA_907173295.1. Classification (NCBI taxonomy): domain Eukaryota; kingdom Viridiplantae; phylum Streptophyta; class Magnoliopsida; order Fagales; family Fagaceae; genus Fagus; species Fagus sylvatica. Next base: position 6,761,238 of record OU015770.1, on the reverse strand, counting down.
TATTATACAATATGCTAATGTCTTTTTGCTTTGGGAAGGTTTACACAAAGTGTGGGAGAAGAGCTATGCCAACCATGATGATGGGATCAGCAGCAACATTTATAGATTGTGATGAGTGCTGGAAGTTGTTATTGGTCACAAGGAAAGGATCTTTATATGTTTGGGATCTATATAACCGGAACTGTCTCCTTAATGACACATTGGCATCTCTGGTTGCCTTGAACCCAAACTCTTCTGCAAAAGATGCAGGTATCATAAAACTTTAACTTGTTTTATGATAATCACCCGAGAGCCCATGTATTGTCTATTTGAGTTTTGGAATTTTGCTTCAATTTCCTTACAATTCTTCCTTGACTCTTTCTGTGTCTTTTCATTTAATCACTCTCTCCAGGCACAATCAAAGTTATATCTGCAAAGCTATCAAGATCCGGTTCTCCTCTGGTTGTTCTGGTCACTCGCCATGCCTTCCTCTTTGATATGAGTCTCATGTGTTGGCTAAGGGTTGCAGATGACTGCTTTCCTGCTTCAAACTTTGCAAGCTCCTGGAATTTGGGTTCAGTTCAGAGTGGCGAGCTGGCTGCATTGCAGGTGGATGTTAGGAAGTATGTGGCAAGAAAGCCTGGTTGGAGCAGGTTTGTACTTAATAACATGAATTCAGGATGGGTGTTGTACTTAACTGCCATGTGTCAAAATATGGGCCTTAGTAATTAAATTTAAAGTCAAAATTTAAGGGTGAAAATTCTCTATTTTTTAAGAAGCATAGTACTCGAGTTTCATGAAAAATTATTAACATGAGTAATAGAAGTAATGTTTTATGTTGTGAATAATTACCAAAGCATTTTTCAAATGGATTCCAGAATGACTACCAGCTCAGTGTTTCTTTCCTTTTCCTTTTTGTGATTTTGTGGAACATGCTTGGCTTTTAAACATCCTGAATTCTTTTGTAAAGTTTTTGTGATTTGTTAATGACAAGCTCTAGATTAATTTCTGACTTTCAAAGTACTGATGAATGTGTTTATATTCTGGCACCTCTTCAGTTCTCTTTTTTAGTAATTCATTGTGAAGTCCATAATATGATTTAGTATGCTGCTCCTACAATTGACTTGTGGTTGTTTATTGTCACAGAGTGACTGATGATGGGGCGCAGACACGTGCTCATTTGGAAGCTCAGTTGGCATCATCATTAGCTTTGAAGTCCCCTCATGAATATCGCCAGTGCCTCCTGTCATACATACGCTTTCTTGCAAGGTCTACTTCCATCCCCCTATGTCTATGTTTCTAATTTTTAATTTTTCCCTTCTTTAATTGGCCCCCAATGTATGCATGATATTCTAGTTCGGTCTGGATAAAAGCTTTTCCCTATGTTTTTGAGATGTAGTCTCTTTCAGATTTGTTCCAGATGCGTGAATGGGTTTTAGATATGTATTGCTAGAACTGGTCATCTTCTTCCCCTCCCTCCCCCTCTACTCTTCTGGGTCAATACTTAACATGGCTTTTGATTCCTATTGATATTATATCATTTGATTGCTCTCATGACATTTTATGCTGGACACCAACATAATTTAATTTGTATAACTCTATCCTCATTTAGTTAACCAAATCCTCATTTAGTTAACCAAAAAGGTAAAAGTGCCAATGAGCTCTAGTTAAAATGACATCTCCTCCCTTTGTAAAAGCAAGATGGAGGATGAGGTCGTGGGTTTAAGACCCAATGGGTGTGTGTGTAACTTGCCGATTTAAAAAAAGAAAAAGAAAAAAGGGTATCATTGCACATCATTACTACAGCTGATATGTGCATAGAGATGCACTTTACAGGTGTGACACTCTTGCTTTTCTTTATTCTGGTGGCTTCAACGTTTGTCTTTGGTTCTTGTTTCATAAATTATTTCTGCTATGGTGGCATATAATATGTAGGGAGAAATCATGATGAGGTGGTGTCTCATTCATATCTTAGTGAAAGAACAATTGCAATGCACCTTGTGCTTGCAATACTAGGAAACCACATGGGCCTATTTCAGCGGGTGAATGATGAACCAAAAGTTTTGTTGCCAGATTATGTCTGGAGTTTTATGCCATAAAGTGTTTGATTTTTTTAAACTGAACAATGCAGAATTAAAATATTATATAGTAGACGTATTGAGCTTCTGTCAATGTAACGGTGCACATAACAACATATCTTTTTTGATTGCAGAGAAGCTGATGAGTCTCGTTTGCGAGAAGTCTGTGAGAGTTTTCTTGGACCTCCTACTGGGATGGCTGAAGGCACATCTTCAGATTCAAAGAACCTGGCATGGGATCCTTGTGTACTTGTAAGATTTTTATTACCCTAATGCCTTACATATTCCTTGGATGGTAGAAACATTTTTTGCTTGACTTTATAGGAAATTATTTGTATGATACATCTTAGATGCTTTTTGTATCCTGTTTATTTCCCCCCTATTTGGTCTGTTTTGCATGTACATTTTGATATTTCTATTATATAGGGAGATTGAAATTGCTTTCCTCCATTCAATGATGGCCCATCTCTCTCTGAGAGCTCTGAGAGAGAGAGACACACAGGGGGGGGGGGGGAACCCATTTTTGAATTCTTATGGGTTGTTAAACTATCTAGATGAAGTTTTCTGTTTGACTATCTGACAATTTATTGTTAGTTATTTAGCTTTGTTTTTGCCATATTGGATGCTGCACCTATATGTATCTGTGAGACCATTCTTTGCATCAAGCATTGTGGCTGAGTTTGTTTTTATCTCCTTGAATTGAAGACCTCATAATTGGACCCCGCTGTTAGTGGTCTGCTTTGATAGATGGCCCCAGCATATGCATGATGCATAGAGAATTAGTTAGACTAGAGCAATAGTTGATGATTCTGGTGTTTTTAAAGGGTTGGAGCTTCTGTAAATTTGGAAGGCATGATAGAGTATTACAGACTCCAACCCCTTTTGCTTGTGTTTAAACCTCCCAGGGATGTTGAATTGGTCCATTATATTTGAATGTGGAATCAGTAGAATGGGGCGATTGATGGAAGTGAACTCAATAGCCATTTTAATTTTATGAGATTGTTCAGCTGTACTCGTATTGCTTAGAGATTTTTTAAGTGAAGAGTCAGTCTTCCCTTCCAGCTCAATGGCACTGCTCAGTCTCCTCCTGAGGAGAACCTGGATTCAAATCCTGCAATCAACTTGTATGCAAAAAAAAAAAAAAAAATCCTAGGGCTTTGTGTAAGTTACTCTTTTGGGTCTGTGCAGGGAATGAGAAAACACAAACTCTTAAGAGAGGATATTCTTCCAGCAATGGCATCAAACAGAAAAGTCCAGCGATTGCTTAATGAGTTCATGGATCTTCTTTCTGAATATGAAAGTGCTGAAACTAATCTAGACCGGAAAAATCCCATCCCACCAACAATATCTCCAATTGCAACTGATCAAAGAGACACTGCACCACCAGCGACAGATCAAATGGATTCCATCCCCTCAGCAATAGAACGAGTGGATTTTGTCCCTGCAGCTGCAGATCAGAAGGACTCAAACAAGCTAACAAAAGGTCAAGCAAAATCTGCTCCACCACCAATAGATCAAGTTAATTCAGATCCACTAGTGACAGATCAAGTTAATGTGACCCCACAGGCAAAAGATGCAGGTTCTTGAATTCTGCATCTTTCAACAGTTGGAGCTAATGTCTGACATAGGAATATAGCAACTTTTGCTTTGGGTTTCATTTTGCCATTTCAGCTTCTTGTTCAAGGAAATGATTATATCCAGTGTAAAAGTGCTCTACTGAATTACCTGGTCTATTTTCCTTGAGCTCCTCCGTGAAGCTGCACCTCAGTTTGAAACCGATCTAACTTATGATGCACCAAAAATTTCAAATTTGCCTTGGCATCATTTTCTGCTATTAACTTGGTTGATCTTTTGTATTGTATAATGTTAACCATAATGTGAATTAGATTTTCTTTCCAAAGCTCTCATGCCTTGCTGGATGAGATAGGTTCTAACATGTATTGGTAACACAGATTGGATGACAATTACTTGCAATGTCTAATTTTGTTTTTGTTGCTTCAGGGAAGCATAAAAGTTTAATGACCTTGTTCTGTACTCATTGACTATCCTTTGATTTTTAGCATGCAGCAAGATTGGCCATAAAAAGATGGAAGCAAATTGCTTAATGATTTGGTGACCATGTTGGTTCATGTTATAAAATCGACCATGTATTTCTTACCTTGAAATTTTGTCAAGGTTCCCGACTAGAATGGTCAACTAGTGTCCGTTTAGCACCCACTAATTTAGCTTTGCGTTGATTGTTTTTTGGTTCTTGTTAAAAGTGGGTTAAAGTATACTTGTATAAGGAAAAGATCAAAAGATCGATGAGGTTTTAAAAAGTTATACATAAACAAAATAAATTAAAAACTAAACAAACAAAATAAATTAAAAACTAAACGAAAAATCCCCTAGCACATAGACTCTTTTTGTCTCACGTTGTCAACATGGATTTCTCTCTTTACCAGAAGAAGAAGAAAAAAAAAACACATAAATCCAAACATTAGGCCCTCTATGTATATGTTCTTTGCCCTTTATGTTTATGTTCTCTTAAGTCCAAAATACGTAACACTTAATTAATATGTAATACTTACATAAGCGATACAAAAGAATCTAAAGGAAAATCTTTATGTACCCACTTAACCTCATAATATTCTTAAATTAAAAAAAAAAAAAATTTGATTGGTCTTGTATAAAAAAATTTTAAATTATATTTATCAATATTTTAAGTTGTATATTTTTGGATCTCTTTCAAAATTAATATTTATTAATTTTTTTTGGGATTATACATTTTATTAAAAATTCAAATTATGTTATTATGTGTCACGTAACTTATCAATTTATAGACACCGTCATATGACTAAAAGTACACGTAAATGGTTTATTTACTTGTCACGTAGTAAGTTAGAGGAGAATTTCTCCAAACTGGGTTGGAGGTAAACTATTTTCTAATTTTAATGTTATAGCTACAAAACATTTCGCAACTTCTATATTACAGTTTATTTATAATTTTTAAATACAGATATCAAATTATCAACAAATGTGAGCTTAATTTCTTAAAAAATTGTGTATGAAATATTATGACAATGATACTTAAATTTTATGTAAGTTGATGGTAGATCGCTACTTGATGAGTTACATAAATCAACACATGTTTTATTAATTTCACATTTGTACGCTTTTTAGAGTTACTTAGTATGTGATTTTACTGCGTTGTGACTTGTGAGTAGAGCATAAATTCTCAAATAGATTATTATTTAGATAAGTTCCTAACTCAAAACTTTGTCATATCACTATAAAATCTTTGTCCCCCTTGAAAATTATTTCCACCTTCGCCAGAATGGGTAGTTTTTTTTTTTGTTGCTAAATGGGTAGTTGGACAAGGGGGTTACAGACACTTTCCATAAAAACACACATTCCACCAACTTGTCTCTTGCATAGAAAATTCTAAGACTTAACCTTCACATTGATCTCAACAAAAAAAGGAAGGTCAGATTTTTGTATGGTCGTTCTCAAAAAGAAAAAGAAAAAAAGAAAAAAAGAAAATTTATGGTCCTCCACAGTCCACAAAGAGAGTAGTAAAGTCTTCATCAAAGAGAACACCGACTTCTTAAAAGTTCAAGAAAAATGCATTTGGCACTCATCTTCAACCTTTGGTTTTTAATAAGAGGATTAATGCTCACATGCATGTGAAACCCCCTAGAGTGTGACAATTCCCATTTCTAACTTGTACTAAAAAATTATTTCCTGCAATCTGTATGCAAATTTTTAGTAAATACCATATTGGTTGGTTTGGATAAAAGATTTCAAAGGGAAGAATTTGGATTTCAATCTTTAGTTTAAATTGAAACACAACTTATACGAAATATGTGTATACATAAACCACTATATCTTAACATGAAGTGCACGCCATTCATAACTGTTGTCAGCATATATTGTGGGCTTGTCCACCGAAAGAAAAACAAACATTTAATTTGGAAATTAAGGATGGGTCCATCAATTTTTTTGGAAAATCAAATTCAGCTGGTGGTCGCAGCCTCTTAAATGGAAATTTTTATTTTTATTTATTTATTTATTTTTTTTATAGTTATGATAGAATTTAAACCTATGACGTCCGCTCATGATGATTGCTCTTACCATCAGGCCAAGACATCAATTGGTTTTTGGTGTAGACGGGATTTGAATCCAGGTCCCTTGCTCGACGACAAGAGACTTTACCAATTGAGCTAATTGGAAATTTAGGTTAATATTAAAGACCCTCATTATCTACCATATATATGCAATTTATGGAGATAAGGAGATTATCTCCAATGATGCCGATCGCCTCCAAAGAGTTCTTCTAGGATTAAGTCTTAAGTCACAATCTTCTTCTCATCTCATTCATATTTTTGGAGTCAGTATTGACCATTAATTTCACCTACCTCATCTAACAAGTAACAAGAGACTAAAGCCACATTATTGTTCTCAAATCAGCACTTAAAACCTATATATGAAAATTACAACTTGGCAACAATCATGTTATAATCAATGTGTCATAATCAATCAATCACGTTCACAAATATTGCAAGTCTGAATTTATGAGTAACTTATTAGACCTTAGATTATTAAGCTGATGTGCAAGATTTGATTTTTCATCTAGAATACTATGATTCCAACTAGGAATTGAATGGCATTAACGATCGTGTTATCTGTTCGGTCAATCATCTCAAACAAAAAAATAAAAGTGTTGGACAAAGAAATTGTATCGCTTTTTAGTTACTGGTTATAATCAATTGGTTATACTCATCCATCGATAGGCTGCCCTTCATGTGCTCTCGCTCAGCAATGGGGCTATACTCATCCACTATCAATGACGTAGAAGATAAGAGAAAACACAATTAATCTTAAACACTAGGGCATATTTGGTACGCTGTAATGGTTATTACACTGTAATAGAAATCGGTATTACAATGAATAAAAGAAGTTGTAATGTAATAACTATTACCATTCATTTGTTTGGTGAACAACACATGAATAGAACCTTGAATATGTATTTCATAATTTACTACAACATGATTAATATATGAATATTGCTTATTATACGAGTATTAATAATTTTAAAACATTTTGGAGACTTGGATTTTGAATGTTATATATATATATATATATATGTGTGTGTGTGTAGAGAGAGAGAGAGGCAATTTTTTAAAAAAAGAAATGGAGACTTGAGTTATATATATATATATATATATATATATATATATAGAGAGAGAGAGAGAGAGAGAGAGAGAGAGAGAGAGAGAGAGAGAGAGAGAGAGAGAGAGAGAGAGAGATTTAAAAAAAGTTGTAGTTAATTATGGTTTTTTGAATTTTGAATTTTTTTTTTAGCTATTACATGATCTAAGGAATAGCTATTACGCCAATTTTTATAAAGAATAGCTATTCCTCATTTTGAAAAATAGTCATTATTAAAGAATAGCTATTCCCTATAATGAAAGCGTAACTAAACAACCGAATAGTTATTCCTTAGAAATAGCTATTACGTTATAGGACCTATTACACTGTATCAAACGTATCCTAATAAAATGATGTGTTTTGAAAAATAGATCGTTCACATAATTAATTAGAAAATAGAAATCTAGGTTCAATAATTTTGTACATTACAAAACTATTAATCAATTTCTTCAAATTATAATGATTAATCTCATATTTTGTTTGACTTATGAAATATCGCAGTACCTTTCAACTACCAGCAACTATCAAGGAAAGGCAAAAGAAAGAGGACAGAGAAACTTATTTTGGAAATATTACGTACGCGGAAATCATTTTAAAAGTTTGTATTTTTTAGAGTTTTTACTTATATAAGCTTCCGCAATTAATACTGGAAATGGTTGTTTGAATTAGTACCTTTATTCTTACAAATACTTACATTTCCTCTTGATTCTCTCAACTCCCAAATTACATTAGAAAAAATATACAATGTTCCATTCCATTCTTTATAAACTCCTATACATTTTAGTTAAGAAATTTGTTGCTCACATTGAGATGGTTCATGGTATAGAACTGCGTGGAAAATGATACCAAACCAGTCGAGCTCAGTAAGTAGATTTTCTCAAAACAAAGATCCTAAACATATTAAGATACTCGACCCATCACTTCAATTCGTTGCTATTTTATGTTTTCAAATATATACTAGTAATGAAAACAATAAACTATTATGAGTAACCAAAACCAAAGGAAAACAATAGATTAATAGTCATATGTGGTTATACTCGATTGTGATTTTATATATAAACTCAAAACTGATTTTATTAATTTATTTTTGAGAACATATCGAAATGATTTGGCATAAATATTGTTTTCGCCCTTAAAATTTACATGAAGTTCGGTTTTCTTTCTTACACTATCAAAAGTTATTTTTCCGTCCCCCGTTAAACCCCACTAGTTGGTTCGACATATGGGTTCAGCTTTATGTGAAAGAAGAATAGAAGATATAGTACACCAGATATACAAACTATTTTCTTGAAAATCTTGGAGGTTTTAGACATTCTATATAACTCAAATGTTTCATTTATTTATTGGGCTCTTCCAATGCGTTATGTGCATTTCAAGATAGTTTTTTTTTTTTTTTTCAACATAACGAATAAAAAATTTTGAATACCAATTCATTTTGAATGTTTCAAAAAAAAAAAAAAAACTGCAAGTATTTTTGGTGATGGAGTTTATCTTTTGAGAGGTTGTGTGATTGTTTTTAAATTTGAAATTTGGTAAAAATGCAAGTGTTTCAGTTGGGACTAAAACATATTTGTAAATTACTTTTTTAACCTTTCTTTGTCTTTTTAAGAACTAATAATATTAATAATTAAAACCTAGAGTTATTTTAGATGGTCCACTAAAGTGGACACCAAGGTTCCCAATCTCAATTATATATATAGAGTGGGTTCCAGTTAGCTCAACTGGTAAAGTCTCTTGTCGTCGAGCAAGAGACCTGGGTTCAAATCCTGCTTACACCAAAAATCAATTGGTGTCTTGGCTTGATGGTAAGAGCAACCATCATGAGCGGACGCCATAGGTTTAAATTCTATCATAACTATAAAAAAAAAAATTATATATATAGATGGATAAAATTTAGATATAATTTTATAAGTGTAGTACATAAGGTTCCTTAATTAAATTCAAACACATGATTAAATTGATCAATGAAATACAAATAGTAGTATCTTTTTCTAAAACGATTAAATATATACAAGTATATGTTTGAATTTAATTAAGGAATCTAATGTACTATATCTAAAAAATTATGCTTAAGTTTTATTCATTTATAATAATTTGGTGACAAAGTTGGTGGGAAGATGGTGGGAGGTGGGGAGATCAATGAATAATAAATTGATGTACCTAAAAGTGAGAGATATAAATGGAATTGTACAATTTTATAAAGATCTATAAACTGTTATCAAATTGTATATATCACATTCATTCAGTACATGTGAAATTGGTGTATGGAATATGGAATGAATCACATAACTAGTGAATAATATATAGGCCAAATGGCGACCGGAATGGTCTTGATTTGGGATTTAACCAACTAGAGAAAAAAACATAACGATAAACCCTACACTAGTAAAGGAGCTTTTGGTTTGCAGTGTTTTGTCCTCACATTCAGGGTAGGTGTGGTTAGAGGAGGACTACCCTACTGTTCTGATATTCAATAAAATCAAGCTATCTTTTACCTCCAAAAAAAAAGAAAATCTTAGCCAAAAAGTCTAGAAAGGTGTAAATAGCAATAACCCAAATGATTAGAATATGGTGCTCAAAACCAATTAATCTTTAGAACGGAAGGTCAATAAAAAAGTAGATTAGAATATTGGTCTTATGTTGGTGATAATCAGTGGACAACATCCCCACCAAAATCTAGAAGGGAATGCTGGCCTGTTGCTAATATAACTGAGATTTTATAATGATATATACTACTGAATTCGGTGTCATTTTGGTTCTCAATCTCAATTTTAAAAATCATTTGGAAAAACTTAGATTATCGAAATTAGAATATTGAACTGTTTCTAAATAGTAAAAAATTGGAATTTCTTAGTTTTATGTAAATTTTGTCACTTAAAAACATTCTTCCTGTCCATCATCACATGCTAGTAGTAGATATAAAGCCAAACGTCCCAAGTTATAAGTTGGGTCTTCAAATCTTCTTGACCTTCTACCCTACTCAACTTTTCCAACGCCCTCCCACACTAAACCTTTTTGTTTTTGTTTTTATTTTTATTTTCATTACTCTGCATTGCAGGAATGAAGTCTCTTCAAGATACTTGAGCCCCAATTTCACTCGTGGGGTCCTCTATTAAGGTCCCACGGCAATAACTTATAGCGTTGGAAAGTTTTTAAACCATATGAAGTTTCACTCAAGCAATTTTTATTTTATTTTTATAAAATATATGATGATATAATCATTTGTTATGGGGATAAAGCTTAATGCATATAATACTCACCGTTTATGTGCTTTGCATGCCAAATTCACGGGTGGGTGTGGAATGGTGGATGGCCGCGGTGGATATGTGCCGTATGCTATTGGCTTGTAACACAAATATCAGTGAATTTAATTAGGAAATTTAATGTAATGTATTTAAAGAATTGTACTTAATTTTTATTCATTTATCATAATTTAGTAAGAAAGTTGATCGGAAGGTGGTGGGAGTTGGAGAGATAAATGAAGTGACGTACAAGTGAGAGAGAGAGATACATGGAATTTTTCAATTTGACAAAGGTTTATTAACTGTTAAGTTATCAAATTTTACACATCACATTCCCTGATTACATGTGAAATTGGCATATGGAATGAATCACATAACTAGTGAATAATTTAGGTAACAAATAGTGATAAACTGGTCAATGACAATTAGGCCAAATGGCGACTGGAGTGGTCTTTATTCGCGATTTAATCCCCCTAGCTAGTCTTCAACTTGGAAAAAACATAACAATAAACCCTACACTTAATCTTTGCCAAAAAAGTCTAGAAGTGTGTAAATAGCGATAAACCCAAATGATTAAAATATGGAACTCAAACCAATCTTTAGAACTGAAGGTCAAATAAAAAGTAGATTAGAGTAATGGTCTTATTGTTGTTGTCGTTGGTGATAATCAGTGGACAACATCCCCACCGAAATCTAAAAGGGACTGCTCACCTGTTGCTAATAACTAAGATTTTACTATGAACTAGTGAATTCGTTGTCTATGGCACCCTGACTTGTCGTGTTAATGTACTTATATATATGACCTTCAACTACATGCTAATTCAGCCAATTATAGCTAATATGCTTCTCTCGGTAATACTTTTCGTGCTTGATTAATGGTAAAGAATCAATGATTGACTAGAATTATGTCTTACCATATTATAATAATAAGTCAATTTGTATAATCCTACAAACAAAACATCTTGATCATGAAGTAATTAATTAGATATCCAGAAGACACTGACACCCAACATTATTTATTAGCACATTTTGCCGACAACAGCATATATAGTCTTGCCAACGAGATATCCTCAAAAGAATGAAAGACCATTGTGTGGACACTTTTCTTTGCGTCCATATTTTGTCAAATTTTAGTACATTTTGGCTCCTCAAGTGTGAAGTGTTCTATATATGCACGGCATGTGGGGGCTTTGCATGAGAAGCATATATACTCACCTAGTCACCGAAATTAACTTCAGTTGCAAAATGGTGCCTTGTGCGAACATGCGCGTATGAAAACCCTACTTTGAATAAAAGAGAGAAATTAAGACAAATGTTTTGTTCTGTACTTCTGTATTGTTTTTCCTTTTTCTTTTTTGGCAGCAAAGTAATATATATTAAACATAATTTACCTAATTATCCGTATTATAAAAATTGGGTTGGGTTGGGATCAACTTTAGTGTGAAGCGAATTGATTAATCTCCATTCCTCTGTAGTTTGCACTATGAAGTCCATGACTTATTACAATGAACTCATCCGATCTAAACGCTCAAAAAAAGATACATCGGTCACGGCTAATTAGAGACATTTTGATGCAGTGTAGGCATGTAGAAGTTAAATCTGAATTACACGAACAACACAACTCTTCTACAAATTTTCCACCAACTTCGGGTTAGTGGGAAAGTACAACTTTGTGTTGTGTTTGGAGAAAGGAATTGATAATTACATAGAAAATTTAAAATGATTGGGTTTACAACCTGTCATTTTAATTACCATCAAACTATAATTTCATTGTTTGGTAATATATATATATATATATATATATATATATATATATAGAGAGAGAGAGAGAGAGAGAGAGAGAGAGAGAGAGAGAGAGAGAATACTTAAAATGATGGGGTTTACAACCATGTCACTTCAAATCTCATCAAAACGATAATTAAAATCTGTCACTTTAAATCTCATCAAACAATAATTTCATCGTTAGGAGAGAGAGAGAGAGAGAACTTCCACTAGTTCTATGGTCTTGAATATAGTAAGTTCCGTTGGGATGTTGAAATTCTCTTCCCACTTGGCGGTGTGTTCTTGAGGCTCAAAGCCAGACATATGATAAAATTTGAAAATTATTAGGTACCCGGGAGTACGCATTTAATGTATTCTTAAAATACCTAATAATTACGTGATAAAATTGGGTTTTTCAATGTGAGTTCGATTGTGAAGTCCCAAGGAGTAGTTCTTTTCCCAATTAAAGACAAATTGTGGGACCACTTGAGCTACTTTGATATTGCACAGCTTTTGACTATTTATTTTGGAGTTTAAGCGCATATATGATTTTTGAGTTTTTACAAATGGTACAGACAATCTCATGTGGGGTTGTAGTGAGCCCTGAGCTTGACGTTGTGGTCCTCCTCCAAAGGCCAAGTCATCGAAGATAAAGTGAAATACTTGGAGAGAAAGATTGATTGAGGGGATTTTACAACCTTTTTTAAATCTCTTCTGGCCTTCTATCTACTAAGTTGTGCTTCTTCTTTATCCAAGAAAATCCACCAATATGCCAATATATATGAGTGTATATGAGTGTGTGGACCGTGTGGTCACAATCTCTCCCTATATATATATATTGACTCTCGTAACCACTACGCTTCCCTCTTGTGTTGGGAGGGATTTGATTTTGTTATATACCTGAATTCGTTTGTGTATATCGATCCACGATCCTACTAACTTTTCTAGATTAGTCAATGATTAATGGAGTTCGAATCTTGTCTGTTTCGAACCAGTTGTATATGGGGCATGGCGTATAGGTTATTGGCAATATTGCTACATTGAATCGAAGCTAATGTTGGATAGAAGAAGCACTAATTAGCAATGAATGGCGTGGCTTTCTATTAATTAGTTGTACAACTTTTTGTTTTGTTTTGTTTTTGTTGTTGAGGAAATTAGTTGTACAACTTGTAACTTGTTAGGTCCGGTAAGCGCTCTTATACAAGGTCTAGACCCTTGAGTAGCTCAATGGAGCCTCCAACCAAACCCTACAACATTTATGTTAGTCACATTGCCATACGGCTTGCTTTCTTGCTCACATCTTGTTGCCTTATTTAAGGTTTTCACCTAAAATTTGGTTGCAATACATTTATTCCAATCGATCTGCTTCTCCTCTATGGGCGTGGGCTCTTCATGTTCAACATAGTTCTGACTAACATACAGTTGAAATTACAACCACAGTCTCTAAAAAAACTAGCGTTAACTTTGTCCTTTCAAACTTTCCTGAGCACAGTACATGACTTTAAGTAGTAGAGTCAGGATTTTGGACTTAAGGGGAGGCAAAAATAAAGCGAGTGCACATGCATACACATGAATAAGTCATTTTAAAATGTTTAATTTTTCATAGTAAAAATTTCACTTATGATTCACATGTATTGCCTCTTAGTTAGGGGTGTAATCGGTGAGGTGCGGTGCGGTTTTCTTCGGATTTATGCACCTACACCTTATAGTGCCGTTTTTCTATTACGTGCACCTACACCTGCACCTATTAAGATCGGTTTTGGTGCGATGCGGTGCGGTTTGGTGTGGTGCGGTGTAGGTGCGGTCTTGCGGTTTGGGCTGGACTCATTTGGGTCGGATTGGGTTAGTCTAAATGTCAATTTGAATTTAAAAAATCCACATTTACAACAACTCAAAAATTTGGCTAACTATAGCATACAAATATAAATCATAGTTTCCAATCTTAACCTAAATATTTAAGAAAAAAAAATTATAACATACATATCTCATAGAATGAATCATAATTTTAAATCTCAACTTGCACATATATATCATCCCTATACAAATATAACTCAATCTCAACCTTCACATACTATTAGCATACAAATATAATGTAACATCACCTGCATATAGCATTAACATACAAGTATAACATACTAGGGGTGTAATCGGAGAGGTGCGGTGCGGTTTTCTGCAGTTTTCCTATTACACACACCTGCACCTATACCTTATAGTGCGGTTTTCCTATTACACGCACCTGCACCTGCACCTATTAAGATCGGTTGCGGTTTGGTTCGGTGCGGTTCTTGCGGTTTGGTCGGTTGTGTCGGTGAAGCTTACACCCCTACTCTTAGTACCTAGATAAACATTAGATGCAAATTGAAGTGAATTTATGTTAGTCTGGTTAATATAACTTATTTGCAAATTGTAACATTAATCTTAAAACTATACCATATATATTTATATACTTAAAATTTTAGAGTCTAAATTGAAAATAATATTATGGAGTTATTTTATATATAATTAGTCCCCAATTTTCTTGCTTATACACTAAAGTGTATGAAGAAGAATAAATTATTATGTAAAGAATAAGATTAGGAGGGGCGATTATATAAGCGCTATTATTTGGTAGTGCAATTTAAGACTCAAATTGTCTTGTTCCTCATGGTTGTTGTTTTTCCTCTATAGAGGGCTTTGTTTGGTTATAGGCAGTGTGAGTAGTTTCAGTAATTCTTTGTCTTTTTTAGTAATATAATTTTTAAACTACAACTTTATCTTTTTTTTAGTTACAAGTCTTATCAAACGCTTACAGCTGTTTCAAATTTTCTATTTTCATTCCATAATTATTAAAATCACTTTTTATTTTTGAAGCCCATTTTCAAACCATTGTACCAAACTCACCCTCTTGCGCTGAAAAGTAAAAACTAACAAAAGAAGAACTAAAAAGAATTAAAAACTTGCACACACGCAATACGGCCTATGTAAATTTATATTATTATATCTTACAAAAAAAATTATATTTACGCATAAAAAAAAGCACCATATTCCATTATTGAGTCCCAACAGATACACCTGATGATTCAAGAATCATGGAATCTCAATATGCTCCTGTCAATCACTGCTGTTATCATAATATCACTCCTTTTACTGTAGTAAGATATTGTGAGATATTATTAGAGGGTAAGCAAGGGATAATTATACTATTCTGGAAGTATATTAAATGCGTGCTCCCTCCTCTCACAAAATTATGGGTCCCGTAATTAAATTCATGATGGGACCCACTATTTCTGTGAGAGAAGGAAGTACGCATTTAATGTACTCCCGGAGTATCTAATAATTTTCCGTAAGCAAATAAGCCGGTGGGTGTACTAGTGTATATTAATAAAATTATATATACAAAAAATATTTTTTTATACTTATTGGCTAACCAATTAATGCCGGAAATTGTTGTATCAACTTTACCAACTTAATTTTGCAATAAATTACTATAATGGTTTCGACTCACAACGCGTATTTCTAGTATTAATAATGTTACAATGAGTGCCCGGACCAAACAAAATAAAGACAGTCTAAAAAAGAACTCTTTGGGATTTTCTCCATACAATTCTTCCATATAATTATTCGGTGTATATGTGTAAGAGGATTAGAATTTAGAATATACACAAATAACAATACCTTTCTCTACGTTTTGACTAAGATAAAAGGATAAGAATATACACAATAACACAATTAGAGCAACTCCAGGAGTCCTGTAAAACTACTATCTATCTCTACAAATAGAGAATAAAATAGAAATAACTGCTCCAGCAGTCCTCTAAATCCGCTTTCTATCTCCAAATTTTGTTTGTACATGATTCTTATTTCTCATGCAACATATTAATTAATATCATATTTTTTTGCCTTATATATGAAGTGATCATTTACATAGTTAGTAGAAAACATGTCAATGAGAGGTAAACGAAGTATTTAGACAGTGGCATTGCTGATTCTCAAACATACGATGCTCAATCAACTATGACTTCAGTTAGCCAAAATTTCACTTAGCCAAAATGTTGGTATAAAACCAAAGTTGCAGATACCTATCCCCATTGAATTATTGACTTAGGCGGAATTCATAAGAAATAGAACACGTCTATTTCAAGAAAAGTAACCCTTGAATCCATAAGGAGAAACCTGAAATCCACCATAGAAAAATAAAGAGAACAATTCTTCTAAATAATATTATTGAACAATGAATTAATTTGCCTTGATGGCTACAAGAAATATAAATACTAAATAACACCTAGGGCTACCAAGAGACCCTTAGGAAACCCTAGAAAATATAAAAACTAAACAAAATTCGTTTGCGACTTGGAGGCCACTTTTAGGGCTTCATAAAACCTAATTAACAAGTGAAAATATTCTAAAAGAGACCCTAATTGATACCTTACCATAATAGGACCTTAATTTGACCTAAAAAGCATTAAAAAAAAAACACCTAAAATCAAGGAAATAACAACCCTAAACCTAATATTCTGAAAATTACATGAAAATATCAAAAGTAAATAAGTAATAAACAACAAAAATTAAAATGCATATTTTGTCCTACATCAATTATATTGCTCTTGATGCTAATGGTTTGTTCATGTTACCTCTTCACAAATGTCATCTTTATGTCTTCAAAAAAGTCTTATTTGTGATAGGTAATTAAACTCCTCACAACTACGAACTACCTTAATTATTACGGATTAGGGTCCCTCACAAAAATGTTTTTAGTGACCCTAGCAATTGCAATTTGCAAGTTGCAACCACAAATTTCCGTTGCATACACATTTTTAAATAAAATCTTCTTTTTTTTTTTTTTTTTTTAGTGAGCTTTTCGCTTACAGATTCAGTCTCTAACTTAACCTTTGGATGATTTGAGCCCCAACATGTTGTTCCCCAATCTAAGAAGCAAGCTCTTTTTCCATTCGCAGGTATCCATTCCCTGCTAAATGCCAGACCTAGTTCTTGCTCGATTGAAGGTCTTGCAGTGATTCTTTCCTTCTGACTCCCGCATACATTGAACTTAAGAAAATGTGTGGTCCCAAAATAGTGCATTTTGATTTTTGATTTTTATTGCGCTTCAAACAAAATGTAATAGGTGGCTTCTGGTTATAAGCCTAAATGTATTAAGTAGGATTTAGAATGACAAACATTGATTAATTAAATAAGAATAATTCCTTTTTTCTTTTGCTGAATAGGAATATACCTTACTATTGATTACAAGGTATTGAAGAAAAAACTCTTGTAAGACTAAAACTAAACTACTAGAAACACAAAAATTTTCATAATTTTTTTCATAACTGTTGAGGCAGTATAATGTAATTAATGCTAGTAAAATGAAGTAAGTTGTATGTTCATATAAAAAGAATGTTGTTCTAATCATAACTTGTCACATTAATAATTGTGAATTTTTTTTGTTAATGAAAATTTGTGTATCCCAAATATTACTCAAATTGTAAAGCTGTGTGGCTGCTGTTCCGTGCGACCTTAGCAATATCACGTTGCATTTACTTGTAAAATTAGGTCAACTTCTGAAAATTTCATTGATTTGTTCAAAAAAGTGAAAAACAACACTGAGGGCAAATTTGGAAGCCTCGAATAAAATACGGGGAGTAATATGTGAATTTCCTGAATGATGATGCTTACGTGGTCCAGAGGGACAGCTTAGAGTGCATAGTATTATTATGACGGTAGGTAACAAAATTAACTGCAAGTGTACAACAGGAGATATTTTTTCCTATCTCCTGAACTACAAATTTTCAGCACTCCAAGAAACCATTTTAATGGAATAACGCACAAAAAGATATAGAGTAACACAATTAACGTAAAGTGGCACAAATTAATAAAACTATATAGAATACCATAATGTTGACATACATAATGGATAAGGATCAAGATCCTCTAGAGTTCTTAGGATACTCTACCACATAGAGTTATTATTATGTTAGTGGAATGATGATATAACATCATCCTAATCTTTTATTTTAATATGAATGGTCAAGATTAGAGAACTCTATGTGGTAGAGTACCCTAAGAACTCTAGAGGATTTTGATCCATGGATAATGGATATATGCACGTGAATGTCGAATATTCATGCAAACATTGATGATACTTGACAATTGACATTATGTGCCTATGTGACAAAAAGAAAAAAAGTAAATGAAAAATGCTTATTTGTGTATCATAATGATAAGAGCGTTGAAAGTTAGGACAGCGCCGCACGGAAGTTTTTACCGCAGAGGGTTAGTTACACCTAGCAAAGAATAAGACTACTGTTTGCTTTTTTTTTTTTTTTTTTTTTTTTTTGGGTCAGAGGACACCAATGTGAGCTGTAGATTGGATAGGTGACCACCCACAGTGTTAGTTACACCTATCATTAGAGGTAAAGATAATAATCTGTCAATGCAATGCACGCATCTAATTCGTAAATCCAATTTTTATAATTAGTTGAAATGACAAATTGTTTTTGTTTTTTTAATATATGATAGAAATTTTAATCTAAATTCATGCATATGTATATTTGAAGACCCTGAGGATTGAACCCACACTCTCATAGAGGAGTTGGACTTTTTGGAAAAGATGATTATCACTAGACCGAATATCCAAGTGACGAAATAACAAGTTATGATTAATAGAAATATGTTGAAAATAAAGGTGATATATGTAATGAGAAAACTATGTGATAATAATTATTTATTAATTATAACATGTCACTTCAATCGGTTGTAAAGTTGTCTTACAATAAATATAATAATACAATTGGTAATGTGTCAAGTTGTGATTGAAACAAAAGTATTTTCATATGTATATAAAATACAAACATACATCATTCTTCCTTTTTTTTTTTTTTTTTTTTTTTTATAAAAACATACATCATTCTTCTTAGCATCTATCCTTATATGCCATCACATGTGTTATGTGTAATAGTTTTGTAGATTAAAAAAATAAAAATAAAAAACAGTGAAGTGGGTTATCTGATCTTTTGAATAAATAATTGAAACAATATGGCTCTCATTTTATAAAGAAAAACAATCACCAACCACTTGCGTGCACTCCATCAAAGGATCCACCCACCTCTTTATATGAAATGGCATTAGTTATTTCTCACACCATTGTGTCTTATTGTTCCATTTGAACACTTCTTTCTCTCTCTCATTTTCTCCGATATTTCTTCTCAATGGAGTTGGGAAGTATAGTACAGTTCCTGGAGAACAAGGCCATTTTAGTCACTGGCGCCACTGGCTTTCTGGCAAAGAGTACACACTAATTCTCTCTCTCTCTCTATCTCTAGCTCTCCCTCCATTTGTAATGATGATTTTAGTGATGACTTTGCTTGTATATGGATGCAGTTTTTGTGGAGAAGGTACTGAGGGTTCAACCAAACTTGAAGAAGCTCTATCTGCTTGTAAGAGCAGCAGATGCTAAGTCAGCCACATACCGCTTGCAAAATGAGGTATATACATAGTAATATACTTATATATAGCTTCCAAATGGACCTAATAAGCACCTTAATCATCTTTTTTAAGCAACAGTACTTACAAGGGAAAGAGATAAAAATAGGACTTGTCAGATATATATGTTAATGTTGCTTAGTGAAGCAACTCAAGCAAGTACAAAGAAACACAAAAATAAAAAGAAGGGAAAAATGGAATGGATATTTAAAACCCATGGAACTCAAACAACAATCGCTCCATTTCCTTTCAGTTTTTTGCTGTTAAATTAATGGCTATACTAAGAATAAATGATCACAATTTTGTGGCAATTACTTGTTTTTGTAGATCTTGGGGAAGGACTTGTTTAAACTGCTAAAAGAAAAATGGGGTTCAAATTTAAATTCCCTTATCTCTGAAAAAGTGACTGTGGTGCCTGGGGACATCTCTATTGAAGACTTGGGCTTGAAGGATTCCGTTTTGAGGGAAGAGATGTTGAACCAAATTGATGCCATCATCAATTTAGCTGCAACTACCAATTTTGATGAAAGGTACTTATGGGGGTATTAAATTACTACTCCGTGGTTAAGAAACTTTTTTAAAACAATGAAATAATATATATATATTTTTGTTTTGTTGATCTCATGCAGATATGATGTTGCATTGGGTATCAATACATTTGGAGCTAAGCATGTTATGAGCTTTGCAAAAAAATGTGTTAGACTGAAGGTGCTTGTACATGTATCCACGGGTTAGTAATACTACTTTCCACTTTTTTTTATTATTATTATTATTATTATTACCATTTTGGGAAAAATGATTTATATAAAACATCCCACTATCTTACCTGAGATTTTTTTTTTTTTGATAAAATCTTACCTGAGATTTTGAAACACTTAAACCTCTTTATGGTAATGTTTTACAAGTAAATTGTTAACAGTCTAACACTTAACTCTCTTTGGAGTTTTGAATTTACCACAAAACCTTTTATGATATCGTTTTATGAGAAAATATTGTTTCAAATATGAATACATGTCATATCAATGTAACACAAAACCTTTTATGATATCGTTTAATGAGAAAATATTGTTTCAAATATGAACACATGTCATATCAATGTAACACAAAACCTTTTATGATATCGTTTTATGGGAAAATATTGTTTCAAATATGAAAACATGTCATATCACATGAAAAGTTCTTTTGGGAGTTTTGAAGAGCTACTCTTAAAGTACATGGTATCATATTCTCTTTTTTATCAATTTTGAATAGATATTCCCGGAATACATAGTGTCATATTCTTTCTTTTCACATAAATGCTAGATCTTAATATAAATTTAATTAATGAGACTCATCATCTATATTAAAGGAGAAAATATAATATTAATGTACTCCAATTAAAAATCTTGTATAAAAAACTTGGAACGTAAAACAAAACCTCTTATGAGTTATGATATCAGTTTCAAATATGGAAACAAGTCATGTCACATGAACAATTTATTTCGGCCATGTTTAATCGTTTGAGTTTAAGACTTTAAGGATCAAAACTTCATATATTCTTGCTCACATTGGATGTTTGAGTCAAAAAGACTCTGGGATTTTTACCTACTTTTCTATATTTATTTATTTTTTAATTCTTTTTCTATTAGAATTTCATAGGCTAAGGGATATTTCTTCAATATTGACTTCCTCAAGTGAAATCAGCATTAATATATGTACTTTATCGTTCGCTTTCTTAAATTCAATTTTCAGTTATACTCAATTAAGCCTAATTATCCATATAAAAAAATTATGCCTAATAAAGAAGTGTCTCTTTCAGCCTATGTTTCCGGGGAAAAAGCCGGACTAATACTAGAGAACCCATATCGCATGGGTGAAACACTTAATGGGGCCCTCGGATTAGACATGGAAGCAGAGAAAAAGCTGGCGGAGGAAAAAGTGAACGAGTTACGAGCCAACGGATCTACAGAACAAGAAATTACGTTGGCCATGAAGGATTTGGGTATTGAAAGGTTTGTCATCTAACTATAATTCCTAAATTCTTAAATGTTCTATTCAACCAATGTGGTCTTATTTCTGCATTAAATATAGTATTTAGCATTTTACCTGTGATTTAAGTTCAACCAACTCACATAGTGGTATAAATAAGAAACTAATTAAAATGTGTTAAAATATTATTTAGTTAGTACTAAACTGGGATTTTATAATCATGAATAAGTTTATTGACACAGTTTTTACTACAGTGAGAGATAAATAGTAAAAATAATGTTAATGATGGACTCAAATATAAAAATAAGGATAGAGTTATAACTTAGCAGTAAGTCTATGACTCATAAGATCATCCATGTGTATTATTTAAATAAGTCATGTGATTAAAAATATGCATGAATAATCTTATGAATCGTCATACAGTGGGTGGAGGAAGATTACCCTAAATTGATTCAGAGATAAACTTTATCTTATTTTATATATGAGTCAATCATTAATGCTTTTCATTTTGATAAATTATGAAGCAAATAATGTTTGCTAGTCATCCACCAATTATAGGATGTCACATCCTATGCATCAAATTAATAAAATATTTGTAGGAGGTTTTGCTCACAAGCATGCACATATCTTTAGACTTTAGTGCGTTGAACCTCTTGTTCTTAAATTATTTGGAGTTAATCAATGAATTTAAAATTAGTAATACTTTTTTCATTCGGGAAAAAATGTTTAAAATTTAATTGATTTTGGAATTAGAATTTGTGGTATCAATTAATAATAAATATTGAGGGGTCATATGGTGCCGTCTTAAAGAAACTAGACACAATATAATAAGTGACAGCCCAAAAGATTAAATTTTTCTTCTTTCTTTTTTCATGAGTGGTTTTTGACATAAGATAGGCGGCCACTACACAATTCTTCTTTTGTGCATACCTAAGAAGAGTATACTATATTTTTTTATAATAAAAAAACATAGTATAGTTTAAAATATAGTCTATTATTAGTCAGATAGACAACCTTATCATTATGTTATCGTGTTCTAAAAAAATCGTGATTTGCCATGAACCATAGAATTAACCAAGGTTCAAACCCCCCCTCTCAACTATCGAATTATCGTCAAGAGTTTTGTAACTCAACTGACAGTACTCGGTGTTTCCCACAATGACATCGAGTATTCAAATTCCTCGTTTCCCAATTATCAAATTATATTAAAGAAAAAACTTTTAAATTATTAAAAAAAAAAATTCATGGTTTGGTATTATGTTCAAAATAATGCCAGGGGTGTTGCTCCAATGATATGCACTTGAATTTTGTCTTTTTTATGTGGCTAATGGAAGAAAAAAAAGGAGTGGATTGTTGGGGCAAATGAAGGGATGTGAAAGGAGTCTTTTAAATAAGGAAATAGACGTATTCTTTATCCATTTCAAAATAAATAATTTTTTTTATTGAAATCCATGTATTTTAAAAGGATGGTTAAATATTTATATTTTCATTACTAATGTGTTATCCAAAAGTATATAATAAATTTGCACAATAAATAATAGTTAATGTACAGAGTGTACTGTCTGCATTGAATTTTATGTTTTGGCTAAGTTTCCGCATTAAGTTATGACCTTTATGAGCCCGTCACAATCAAAATATGAATAGCTACCTAGAGGCCTATTATTACAATATTATAAGAACTTTATGTTAACATCAAAATATGAATATGCTTATCAAAAAAAGAAAAAACATAAAAATATGAATAGCTACCTAGAGGCCTATTAATACAATATTATAAGCACTTCACGTTAATGGGCCATCACAATCAGAATAGGGATAGCGGATAATAGAGGGTAGAGGCTAAAAGCTAGAGGTGTAGTATTAATTATGTACATAATAAGGACTATGTTTGTGACACAATTTCTTCTTTGTTTTTTACCCAATGAAAAAATAATAAGAAGGGTATTATAGGTTATTTCAGGGCTTCATTGTACTTGCGTCCTTAAATGGAGCACAGCGAAAACAACTAATTAACTTGGTTTGGCTGTTTTCACATTTAAACCCTCAATTGACTCTCCCACCAAACACAAACTACCCCGCTTCCCAAACTGATAATGTAATTATAAAAATAAAAATAAAAAAGGTCTGTGGCAAAGTACCACGAAGGCATCAGTAGGCATCACATCAGTACTCAATAGGGTTGGTTAGGCTTTAAATAGATCACATGAGAAGAGAAAGAAGTAAAACTCTTTTGAGAGGAAGCTGAAAGTTTGTCGGTTCATATAGGTAGTAGGGTCATAAAGAGTCAAGTATGGAGTATTAAAATTTTAAGATTATTCAGTTTTTTTTTTTAAATATTAGTTGATTTAATTTATAAATTAAATTATATGTTTAAATTTTGTTCATTTTCTTATCAAACAAACTAGAACTTGATTATGAGTTATTTGATTAATTTTTTTTTTCTTATATATAGTAAACACTATGACTAAATTTTTATCCTTTCACAAATCTATGGTAATAGTCAATAATAAATTATACTTAAATTATATTTTTTGAATTAATAGATATATAATGATTTTCGTTTATGAACATATAAAAACTAGATTTACCAACCTTGTAATCTTGAAAATTATATATATAATTTTTACTAAGAAATGGTCTATTTGTCTCATTAATAAGATGATATCGTATGAACTTGTTTACAAATATACACAAACCAATATCAAGTCTATACAAGTTTTTCTCTTACTATATTCTAATTTAGTAGCATACTTATTTTATTTTAGTATAATTTTGTAGGACATTATAAAAAACCAACAAACTTATAATACTAATTAGATAATTTAATAGATATTAATTTTGTTTTTCCATTTTTTATCATGCTTCATGCAAAATAAAAAACAAAATTGTTAATTTTCTCATTATTTTAGTTTAAAATATATTATTTTTAATCATACAAAATCTTAAATCTAATATATAATTATATTAAAATATAACAATCCAAATTATAGAAAAATATTCATAGATAATAAAAATAACATTATAAATAAAAACATGAAAAGTATTATGTTTAATATAAATAGTAAAACATAGAATTAAAAAATAATGATTGTGATAATTGTATTATCATATATATGAACATAAATTAGCATAATAAACAATTATAATACCAATAAGAGTGCCAAAATTTAGTCAAATTAGAGTATTTTTTATAAATATTATATAGAAAACTTTAAGATGTGTTTATACTTTTGATTATAAAAGATATCTATTTTTCTAAACATTTTTGTTTAGTATAAAACTTGGGATTTTTTATTATTAAAAAAATTACGTTCACACATGTATTATATGATACAACGCTTGTATATTATTATGTTGGAGTCACCTTTAAAAAATTTGTTCTTATAATTATATACATATAAGAGAATAGTAAATTTTTGAAAAATTATGATAACAACAAAACAAAACAAATAAAATAAAATAAAATATTTTTTTGTTACATTAAGTGGATGCATATTTTATATAAAAAATAAAAATAATAAAATTTGGATGGATTTAGTCCTCGGGAATGGAACCGGGAAGAGAGAGCCAGAAGTGCCAAGGTTTTGATTAGAACATAAAAAAAAAAGGTGCAAAATATCTTGCCCCCTAACAATAAATTGGAGTCATCATGTATAAGATAAGATAGGGTATGTCTTACGTCCTCTTCATACTATCGTTTCTTAAAAAAAAAAAAAAACATATGTCTTCTTCGTTCAGGATATAGGGTATGCATTTATGATCAAAGCATTATTGCAGGTCTCATTTGTGGCTCACCAGCCCTATAATGAATTATAGTTCCTATTAAAATGGCTTTATTATTATTATTTTGGACACTTCTCAAATGTCATTGAACTTAGGGGTACCTAGATCACAGGCGCATTTAAATTGTAATAAATAGACAAATCCCAACCCGTCAGTCCAACCAAACTCCTTGTAATCCATGAAAACCGGGTCAAAATTGAACCAGAATTTTATTTTAGTGGGATAGGTCGGGTAAACTAGAGAGATCAAACATGTATTTCTTAGAAAGAGAAAAAATTTGTGATAGTTAGGGTATTGGATGCTAAACATTTTTCATATTAATTAATTAATAAATAATTGTTGCTAGGATATTGGATGCTTAACATTTTTCATATTTAGTTAGAAAAACAAATCCGTTTAAATCTAAATATATTTTATCCGAATTCCAAGATGAACCGACCCGGTCAAGTCCGGATTGAATCCGTAATGACCTAACCTGACCCTTGTCAGGTACAGTTAGAAAGCTCCATTGAATATGACGTCCATAACTCGATATGACCCATTACATTTCGTGTCAACCTTTAATCTTTGGTGCTAAGCTGTCTCGCCTTCTTGTCATGTTTTATTTAATACGAAACATCATTTTCCTTCTAATCAACCAGGACTTTAATTAGCCATTAACTCAAGAAGCTTTTTAAAGAATGTTCTGCTATACTCTCAACAATGAACAACCACACACATTTTTAGTTTTTTCATTTCCACCTTTTAAAGAACAGAGAATAATTTCAAATTTTGGATGATAAATAATTACCCATACAAGTGACTCATCTATTCTACCCACAAAAGAGATCAAAACGCTTTCATAATATTTTTATAATATTGTTTTAATTAAATTGTTATTGGTTTTTACATGCACTTATCATTTACATTTTTGTATTATTTATCATTTACAATTTAATACTTAAACAATGTTATAAAATTATTGTAAAAACGTTATTACAATAACATTACTAATAAAAGTATATTTTTATATAAAAAAATAAAAGTATATTTGTTTTAAACTAAACAGTGGGGATAGGAATGGGGTAATTTATCATTGAAAACGAAAAGAAAGAAAAAAAAAAGAAGAGACCTTTATTTCCCTGTTGGTTTTGACTGATTGGTTCTAGCAAGAGGTCTTGGGACATTCACCTAATGGCTTCCTTTGCTTTGTTGGATTATAATATAAACTTAACAAAGTTTCATTTTCTTATAAATATTGCATCCAACTTTTTATCAGGTCAAGGGTGTATGGATGGCCAAACACTTACGTATTCACCAAAGCAATGGGAGAGATGATTATAGGGCAAATGAAAGAAAATGTATCTGTGGTTATCTTACGTCCTACCATCGTAATTAGTACTCTTAGAGAACCTTTCTCCGGTTGGGTTGAAGGTATCAGGTGAGAACACAAAATCTTCCTTACATTTGTGTAATGACAAAACCATGTTCTTAAAAGTTGGTATTTATCATGCTTTTATTTTCACATTACACTAATTTCTTGTTTGATTATGGAGAAAATGAGGGAAAGTATGTAATAAAGAAAAAAGAAAGAAAGATTGAATTATGGAAGATGAAACTTGAAATTTAAAATCTGTAATTACTTTTTGATGTTACAGGACCATTGACAGTCTAATTGTTGGTTATGGTAAGGGAAGACTAACATGCTTCCTTGGTGATCTCAATTCAATCCTTGATTTGGTGAGTTGGTTAAGTAATTCATAGGCATTGCTAATTATTAATTATCAGTATTCTCGCTTTCTAATTTTTATGTCTTTAAAACTTAAGTTCAACTTTTTAGGTATTCTATTTTAAGTTTTTCAATTAAATTCAATCACATGGTTTCATTGACTAATATATATAAATAGTATTATCTTTTATGAAGGCAATTAAATTTAACCATATAAATTTTTAGTTAATACAACCATACTATTAAATATTAATCAAAGAATTTAAGGTATAACACTTAAAAAATTGTACTTAAGTTCTAGGGTTAATTACACTTTACCACCCTGAACTATCACCCATTTTTCATTTCACCCCCTAAACTTTAAAAAGTAACAATTGACCCCCTAAATTATTAAAATTGCACGGCCGTTACCCCCTAATGCCAAAATTCAGTTAAAATAGACGGAATGGAGCCACACGTGACACGCATGTGCTCTCGGGCCCACCAGATTAACTTTACCAATTTATTTTTTTTCAAATCCCCGAATTACCCCTTACCTCATGAACTAATCTGAGATAAAAAACAAAGGAACAGCCGTGTAACAAATTTGCCCCAAAACCAAACCCTCGATCAATAACCCCCCAAAACCGGCGTTGACCCACGAAGAATACCCCGATCTCACCGGCGCTGACCCAACCATTCAATCCCCGGCGCTGAAGCTCCGATCTCCATAGCCAACGTTGGTCCAGCTGAAGCTCCGATCTCCATAGCCAAAACACCTTCAACCTCGATCAATAACCCCCAAAACCGAAACTTGACCCAATAACCCCCAAACCCGGCGTTGACCCACTGAGAAAACCTCGATCTGTCGAACCCGAAGTTGCAACCCAAGAACACCGTAGAACACCATGAACAAAATCAAACCCGTGGTGGAATTTCGATGAAGATGCAGGGATCCCGATCACACGGTGGTGGAAATTCTGGGAGTGCACAGTCAGCAAATTCTTGGAGTTGCCGTGAAAATCTCCCAGCCACGGCGGAGCTGTTTTGCTACTGTGGTATTCCAGCTCCGGTGAAAACCTCTCGCACTCCTAAAAATAATGGGCATATTGAACAGGACATATTGATGAATCCCTTTGTAATCATTTCAAAAAAAAATAAAATTATACTTTCAGCTTTCTAATTTAGAATTGTTAGACACTACCAAAATGTTTGATGAACCAACTACTCCTAAGAAGTGTCACTGTTTGGTCTTTGCCTTCTTGGACTTTGATAATGTTTCAGGCTTTCTTTTGGCTTTGATAAAAGGAAACTACCACGAGTAACCACTGTAACTTGCCAATAGGGTACAATAGTAACCACCAACCCACTTCCTCTTCCAGTCTTCCTCAAGTTGAGGGAAGACATTTTACTGTTTCTTGAGGAAAAGGTTCATTTGTTTTTTATCTCAGATTAGTTAAGGGGGTAAGGGGTAATTCGGGGATTTGAAAAAAAATAAGTTGGTAAAGTTAATCTGGTGGGCCCGAGAGCACGTGCGTGTCACGTGTGGCTCCATTCCGTCTATTTTAACTGAATTTTGGCATCGGGGGTTAACGGCCGTGCAATTTTAATAATTTAGGGGGTCAATTGTTACTTTTTAAAGTTTAGGGGGTGAAGTGAAAAATGGGTGATAGTTCAGGGTGATAAAGTGTAATTAATCCTAAGTTCTATCCTAAATTTACATGCGTGAATTTTGTCTCGATCTATTTATCGAAATTAAAAATATATTCGTATTACACTTTTGTTATGTGCCTATTCGAGGAAAATGAAATGTAAATCAAAGTGCAGATACCTGCTGACTTTGTGGTGAATGCCATGATAGTGGCCATGGTAGCACATGCAAATCAACCTTCTGATGTGATTTATCAAGTGGGGACTTCAGTAAGCAATCCTGTGAGAAACGAGCATCTTCAAGAACTCGGCTACCGTTACTTCTCTCAAAAACCATGGATTGATAAGGAGGGGAAACCTGTCAAGGTTAGCAAGGCTTTGGTACTAGGCGACATGGCCAGCTTCCAAAGATACATGACCATTCGGTATTTGCTTCCATTGAAGGTTTGTTTCTGGGCCAATACTATGCTTCGTTAATAGAAATTATAGTGATGATAGGTGTATAATTACTAACATTTGCGTTATTTGGTTACAAATTAGTGTAATAATCTATGCTGATGCCCAATATGGACGTGATACTCACTGGTTGCACCTTCTTTCAATGAGGGAGTTAGAATTTGAATCCAAGAGGGACACAATTTATAATACACACATAATATTACAAATTAAATTTAACAATTATTAATTTATAGAAATATAAAAACAAAAACTAAATTAATAGCATATATATTAGTGAATTTAATTTAATTTTCCAATCATTTCTCAATAGAATAAGAGCATGGTGGCAGGGTGAGACCAAGAAAAAAGTACCATGAAAAGAAAAAGGAAAATTAAAGAGAGCAACAATTTGGGACTGTAAATTATCCCACAAATGGGCATCAACATGCACTAATTCTCAAATATCATTGCTTGGCATAGTAGTCAAGTTTAAGAAATTGGATGTTGAGGGGTGCATGTTATCTATCATCAATTGCCATATGTCAAATGTTCTTGCTTCTTTTTCCTTTGTCAAACATAGGGAGCAGGAGTACTTCGGTATCTCTCTTATCACTTATCAGTTATGAAGCACGGGTACTTCAAAAATGAAGTTATACCCATACCGGATACTTTTTGAGTATTTGTACTCTTGGGGTACTTTTGCATGCGTACCCCAGACGTACCCAAATTTAAAAAAAAATAATCATTTTCTTTCATTTTTTTTTTTTAGATATGTCATAAAATAGATAAAAGTAGTGAAAGTGGTGGAAACATGAACTTTAAGTGTAATTATATGAATGTTCATTTATTTTATTTACTCTTTTGGATCTTGATTTGTAATTTAAAGACCATTTAATGGAATGAATATACTTTATTATCCATAATTACTCTTAAATTCACATATGCTTATCAATATATAAAAAATATATGCATAATAATATATAAATTTTTTTAATAAAACATATATCCCCGCCATATCTGTACCCTACTTTTCTAAGAATTGTCGTACCGTCGTACCATACCGGTACCCTAAAACGTACCCGTGCTTCTAATATTAGCCACATCTTCTTAATAATGTCAACTTTTTTCACAACAAATCAAGTGTTTAAGTAACACCACTTTCACATAATCCATAATTGATATTACTTTTATTATACACCAATTGCAACATGTTACGTGTCAATGGTTGTAAAAAAAAAATTGTGAAAAATGTTGCCCTTCAACTCTCAAAATGCCCCCTCAATTCTGCTTGCTATTATCTTTATGTCAATTGATCTTATATTATTTTTCCTTATTATACAGGGACTAGAAATGGTGAATGTAGCTCTTTGCAAGTACTTTGAGGGCACTTATATTAATCTCAACCGAAAGATCAACTTCGTGATGCGATTGGTGGAACTGTACAAGCCTTACTTGTTTTTCAAGGGCATGTACGTATGCTTCATATTTTTTGTTTCTTGTATTTTCCAAGTTAACAATTTCTTTTTTCAATACATATATTAATATAAGCCTATTTTTTGCATATAGCTTTGATGACATGAACACAGAGAAGCTGCGAATTACATTAAGGGAAACAAGTGCAGAGGCAGATATGTTTAACTTCGATCCTAAAGCCATCAATTGGGACGACTACTTTTTCAATGTCCATCTTCCTGGTATCGTAAAATACGTTTTTAAGTGATGCCCACAAGTGGATATTATAGTATTGTGTTTAAGAGTTTGCACTACATTTTAAAACATTTGTGTTCCTGGAGAAACTTATATATAAATATTTGTTCAAGGCAGATATTATTGCTGCAAATTTGTTTAAGAATTTCTGCAAATGTATCAATTATGATTTATATAATTATATGTTCTAGTATTTTCCTCCGGAATATGATGGATTTCTGTGACCAATGTGATAATTATTACCTTTAAAAATAAAATAAAAACAAGAAGAAATTCATTCTTTTTGTTGTCATTATGAAAATAGGGGATCTACAGGTATTTGGGAAGGGGAAAGAGAATGAAAGGAAATGGAAACTTCTTTCCCAAATGGTAAAATACTATGCTGACTGTTGAGCAAGTGTGTTTAGTCCCAAATGACTTCTATATTTTTGCCTTTTTGGTGAGTTGGTAGGTTTAATAAACATATTTTCCTTTTTATTTGAGCCTAATAAGCTTGCTCACACAAGGGTTTTGCCTTTTAGTCCATTGGGCTTGGAGAGTTGGTCTTTTCTTGGTCCGAATAAAGTGTTGTACCCATGAGACTTGGGTCTTCATAAATCATAGACCAAATACTTTATCGAACTTGTAATTGTGTGTTTCTCTCATTTTTGTGTAAATATGGGCTCTCATCGGGGAAGCCCATCTTGAAGTTACAAGAGGAACAGAGTGGGTCATGAGCCTTGATTTCTTGATGGGAAAAGATAAGGGCTTCAAGCCCAGCCTTTAAGGCAAGTGAAATATGAGCCATGAGGCCACCACATGATGTTGGCAATAACATGGACTGCGAGCCCAATTCTGCAAAATAGCACGACTTGGGCCTTGGAACAATTCCGTGAAGTGAGGAAATATAGGCCATGAGCTCATTACGTTATGTAGAGAAGATGTGGGCCATGGGCCTATCCCTTGAGACCAGGATTTTGAACAAAAAAGCCCAACCCACATAATAATAGTGTTATAGAGTAAATTTCTTTTCATTCCCTTTTTTGTTCCCTCATTCTAATTTCTCAGTCTTTATTTTTGAACTCTCTCACATTAGTGTTAACCAGGTATTGTGTAAGGTTAGAGTAAGGTTTAGAAGAAGAAAAATAGAAGGATTTGAAAAAGCCTTCAATATACCAACACTAAGATAATTAAAATTCAACAAGAATGATGTATAGAAAATGACTTAGAATATATCTAATTAGCATGATTCCAAGTAAACAAATGTGTACGAATATGGTCAATAAACAAAAAGTTTAATCCTTCATTTTATTGTATTCTTAGTCAATAAACATGAATTTAAAATCCTTCGCATTGCTGTTGGAAACTTGAATTTTGATTATTGTACAGTACAACAATGGCACTATAAAACAATTTATCAAATGCATGGTGCAAAATGAGGGAAAGGCAGAATCCTCCCTTGTATGGTGCAAATGTGATTGGTTGAAGACCACTGCAAGTGTCTAAAAACATTAACTTACAATAGGTCACTGCTGCTGGTGCTCTATTATTCCATCATTTCATGCCTGATGGACATGTTTGAAAGAATTGAGAAGCCTCTGACATGGAATTAAGTCGAGGATTTATTAAAAATCATCAGTTTGGTGTATGAGGTGGCTGGAGATGAGATGGAGACCTCTCTTTTCGTTTACCTGTTAAGGAAGCAGCTTTATCATCAGAAAACTGAGAGGAATGCAAGCTGTTATGTAAGCCATTGCCTCGTGTAACACTCTCCGACTTGTAAGGATTTATTGAATCAATGTTGGAGATGCAATGACCATTTTCAGAAGTTTCTGCTTTGACTGGGACTTCATCAAAAGCTTCACAAGCACTTGGCCTAGTAATGCAGAGCCAAGTTCTCAAAGATTCATCGCAGTCACTGCTGTTGCCAGCAACAGGCACATGCCATGATCCTCTTTTTGATTCCTGAAATCCAGATTAGTGTCTCAAAACTCCATACAAGAAATGAATCAACATGTAGTTTTTAACCAATAGAAGAAAGATTAGATGGAAACAGCCATCAGTTACTTGTATAGAATTTTTGAGGAACACATGGGCCATCAGAATACTCCATATGTACAGCCCAACTAACAAGTACCAACAGTCACTCCATTTTTTTTTTATAGGTAACAAGTACCAACAGTCATTCCATTAACCACAAAACTAACATTTTAAAGGGCATTACATATAAATTTATGCATAAAGCTGCTTGAAGAACAGCCTTTTCCATTCAAGTTGAAAATAAATTTCAAGTGAGGTGGGTTTTGGTAGATTTTAGGTCCAACTAACAAGTAACATTATCAACATATTTTAACAATGATAGACTATAAAAGTATCCAATTATAATCTTGTACATTTGTAAGCCACTGCTTAGCCCGTTAGGGGTGAATGCCCTTAGATTACTCGACAATTGGTTTTGGCGGGTGGGATCAGCTGCTTGTAGGTTTTACCCCTAGAGGCGAGTCCAGATGACTCTTCTTTAGAAAGGTTCACTCGTGGAGTTAACTGACTTATGTACATTTGATTCCTTTTGTCCTTAGTATACGTCTAGTATACTTGGGCTTTTTTTCAATAAATATCATTACTTATCAAAATAAAATAAAAAAAAAGATCAGAAACCACAAGAAGTCACAGAGAACATCTACACATATTTTTACTTTACTTTGAAAGAAGTTAAATGGATTTAAATGTTATTCTCCACTTTATCAAAGATATATAATACCATGAACTACCACCAATGTGGCTCAAATTAATCAAAATTGTTGAACTTGTCCAAATCAACATGTTAGACATAAAGTTACTAGAGGTATATATAGGAAACTAGCAATAAAAGAATTTATAAGAGGACCAAAAGTTTTTGTTCAGTAGCACAATGAGATAGATCTGAACTCATCAATCACCTCCAATTAAATTCCCCAAAGTGTATGCATATTATCGCACATAGTTTAATGCTTATGAGTTACACTGTTTTATAAGTCTGTAGAGTTATTAAGGACTCATTATGAGCCACAGACGTCACCATGAACAAAAAATTTCATCAAGGTCCTATGTGAGCCAAACATTTGGAACCTTGTTCTGCTGTGTCTGATGTGGATCCTGTGGCAGGAACGTAATAGTCACAGTTTCAAAGATACGAAGAGATCTAAGGCTGAGTTGGAATCCGTTTATTTTTGGACTCTTTTTTTTTGGTCTCATGCATGGGGCCTTACGCATAGCAATTCTATTTTAGACTTCATTAACTCACTTAATACTTGTGTATAATTCTTTGTAATTCTTTTAGTTTATTTTGTGCTTATCATCATGAACACGATGTAACCTATTTTCTTAATAAAATACCATTACTTATCAAAAAAGTTAATATATGCCATTCAAATTTTAAACTCATACACAAATTTTCCCCATTCAAGTTTCTAAATTTATTTTTTGTCAAATTCCCAATCTTGCCACATTTCCCCTCCTTATTAATGTATCAGAATCCATTTTGTAATCCAATGAGTATTGACCATATATGGAATTTAAAACATAAAAATTAAGACAACAATTTGGCGATTTCAGCATGTCAAAATGCATTACTTTTCACCCCTAAAGTAAAATTCCAGCATTAAAAATGGCACGGACACTCACAGAGAGAGGAAGAGAGAGAAATAGAAGCAGCAGACAAAATTAATGCTGAAAAGCACTATAATATAGATTACGAAGCCTAGAGAACAACTCTCTATAAAGAATTAAAGACCATCAACAAGTAAAGTTGAATATTACTAGATGAAGCTTTTTATTAGATGAAACTTAAAATAATCAAATTACAAATGGTACCTGGATGACAGATGAGTATGGAGGCGGCATCTGAACTTTCAGATTACCTTTCACAAAAGTATACCGAACCTGGAGAATGGGATGCAACATATGTTTATTCATTCAAAATAAATAGCATGCAATGGTAATCATGTATGCACAATGTCAACATGAAAGGAGGGTCAGAGTGTAGGTCATGATAACTTGAATTTATTTCAATTCTTTTTTTATAAGTAACTTGAATTTATTTCAATGGCTTTAGAAAAGAGCATAACCAAAAGATACAGTAGAAATTTTAAAAAATTTACATGAAAGTATAACTAGATAACCTACTTCTCATTAGTCAAATAAGCTGAACAAGTGCAAAAGGAATAAAATTCAGCCGGTCCTCATTTACCTATCTATAAGCATGCCAAACCACCACTCCCCCCCCCCCCCCCCTCTCTCTTGCTCTTCCCTCAGTGCACACACATGAGAAGGCTTTTGAGCATAGTGCCTCGTGACTCGTGAGCATAATAACAAGATGAATAGAGATCTAACATATGATTCTCACCAAATTAATCTATAAGACTTAAGAATGTATACTTGGAAGAAGAAGAAGAAGAAGAAGAAGAAGAAGAAGAATCCTAAGCAAAATTGAGATTTGTACATCTGAACAAGTTTTTCTTATTCCAAATATTAACTTTTATGAAAAGTGAACCCTGTCCCCCGAAGGTCATTCAGATTGAGGAATAGTAGGGTAGCTAAGGATAAGAAAACATTCACTTACTAAAACAAAAAGGCTAAGGACAAGAAAACAACTATAATTATCTGCACAATGATAATTAGAAGAAACAGCCTGTGCCCGATGCAGTCAGTGCCTCAGCTAAGCCCAACCAACTTACATTGTTCAATGTGTTTTTTATTCTCATTCTCAAGGTATGTGTATCATATAAAAATGCTTGACTGTGTCTCAAATAGAGCATGTGATTATCCATCTTATGTGTGAAACAGACAGAATTTGTGCATCTTAGACATAATTAAATGTTAGTTCTTTGACCATGTAAAAACAACAGATTTGGCAATTCATATATGGTTCGCTTGGATAGAGGTATTTAAAAAAGAATGATTTGGATTTCAATTTTTAATTCAAATAACTTGAATAGAGTATGAAATAACTTTTTTTTTTTTCTATTGATGAAATTTATAGATGGTTTTGAGCTTCATTAATTTATAGATGAAATTTTTTCCCAAGACACCCTCTTTTTGACAAGTAATAGAAGTTTATTGATGAGAAGGAACTACCCTATGTATACATGAGATAGGCTAAAGAATTACAAAATGTGTATTACAATCCAAATGAGTGAGAATCTAGGAAATCTAAAATAGAAGAGATATCACTAGGACCCAATACACATGACCATTTAAATGGCCAAAGGCACCCTTTGATAGAAATAAAAGCAAAAGAGAGACATATAATTATAATTAACAAAAGCAAAGCAAAAGTATGAAACAGAATCAACTAGGTATAGATAAACTTTTCAGGCTGCACATACTTGATGTCGTTCTTTCCATTTGAGAAAAAAGCTACTTCCTAGGAGCTCAAAAATGTGATCTCGCATTTCATCGTTTGTCACAAGTAAAATCTTGGCTTTTACTGCAGCATATAGCCAATACCTGAATTATATAAGCCTTTGTGAGTAAATAATGAAGTGACATAAGGGACATGTACACAAGCTGTTAAAAAGGATGGACTCCTATTTCATAAATTCAAAATCAGAATGACATAAAAATGGATACAGCTCATGTAGGCCTTTTTTTTCCCAATAAGTATACAATTCAAATATACAAAAGCGATATGTGCATCCAGCACTTGGGAAGAATTTTGCAAGAAAAAAAGTTTTCAGATTTAATCATAAATTTTTTAGCCAAAATGAACAAAATACATAGACACAAACAGAGACAAGCACTGGTTTAAGGGTTTATACCAATCATCATTGGAACCAGTTGGTGTCGTATAAAGAACACCTTTATCCATCCACTCCTCTACCACCTTTCTTTGGGAAGGATTTTCCATAAGTGCCCGAAGACGTTTATTATGCAAAACAACCAACGGCCATTTGTTTCCGCTCTGATTATACAACTCTTTCACAACAGCATCAAGCTGCACTATTGCAATGCGCAGGACATAAACATCAATGAAAGATACAAATCAGACGTTACATAGAAAGACAATAAGAGGAAAGGGGGGAGGGATTAAACCAACACAACTTAAGATGTACAACCTGAGAAACACTGAATCCACCATCTGCAAAATTCTGTTGGTAGAGCCCAATATTTGCTCCATCCACTATAAACTCAAAATCTGCACGTTTTTCTAGCCAATCCTTGAATAGGATATTTCATTGAAGAAAGAGTATCAGCAACAAGTTAGAAGAGAAACAAAATATAAAATATATTAATAATTTGTTTTCTTTTTTTAGCAGAGAAAGTGAAAAATGAAATCTTTATGAATATAACCCAGTACATATAATTCTGTCAAGGTGTTGAAACAGACTCAACCGGTATCATACTAGTTAATCTGAAAATCAAAACCAATAATCATTTTGGTGACAGAAGCATCAAATTCAACAAAATTGACTAATGTCAATAACCACATCCTAAAACTCTGTCTTTCAATTCTACTTAAACATATACAACTGACATTCCACAAAAACAAATCAACCCAAAATTGAATAATAAAACATGCCCTCACCTGAAACTCGCTAAAGTTGGCCTTGACCTCCCTTTCCAAAGCCAATGCAGCCACGGATTGCGCAAACCTCTCAGTCTCGGCATCATCAATGTCAACACACGCCAATTGCTCCCCACAACCTCCACAACGCCCAGCCGAATCCACATTAGCTCTCTTGACAACCCAATCACCTTTCCCAATCCACCCCAAACCATGCCACCCTCCCCCATTCTTCAACACCGCCTCTTCGACTCTCCCCACTTCCCAATTCACCTCTCCCACCTCTCTACCGTTCACATTACAAAACCAATCCTCAATAGCCTTCATAGTCGATTCGCCAACACTCCTCACCATATTCCTCAACTTATGCAAATACCCATAAACCCTCTCCCCCTTCCCAGTCTCCGCGCTCACCTTCAACAACGCGGCAAGCTCCGGTTCCTCTACATTAACCCCCATCACACCCATATGCTCCTCCACCTCATACGCCTTCTCCACCTCCAAATTCTCACAGAAACACATCAATGCCGGGTCGTAAGTACGCAACCGCGGCGCAATCCCATAATCCCTCATGCTCTTGACAAGCTCAAAGGCGTAATCGCCATCGCCTTTGGCAGCGGCAAGGCGGGCGACAGCGGTAATCGAGGCCTCATTGGGCTTGATATTGAGTGACAACATATGATCGTATATGCGAAAGCCATAGCTCAAAGCCAGAGTCTTGAGTAACGGGTCTGTGACGGAATTGGAGCATAGGTAGAGAAGGGAATTGAAATGGGATTGATTGAGGCGAGTGTGTTGTTGTTGTTGTTGTTGTGAAGTTGCGGTGTCGTATAGCGAGATTGCGGCGTGTAAGTCTTTGTTTTTGGAGCAGAGAGTGAGGTCGGAGTGGAATTTGGCTTCTGGGGTTTGGTTCTTCTTCGTCTTCTTCTTGGTATTGTTGGAGGCGGTGTCCTCCATGGATAGAAAAGTGTTGGAGCAAACAAAAACCCTTGGAGACTGATTCAAAAACCCTTAAACAGGTGGCTATTTGGGCTTGGCCTTGTACAGTTTATAAACAAGGTTGTAGTAGTTGGGGGCATTGGGCTCAAGTGGCCCATATTACACCATATGTAAAATATTAAGATAATTAACCATTAAAGATAAATAACTTCTTCTTTTTTTATAATAAAATAACTATATATTTTTAAGTCTTTTGTTATAAAAGTATCACATGGGTTATTATAACTTGCAACAGTCTTATATGGGTGACAAATTAATGTCACCCAATTAACATTTATTCTGTCCATACAATAATCTTGTTAATTTCTTGACTTTTTTCCATTGATACCTACTTTTCTGTACTGACACTGAGATATATATGTATGTGCAATATTTCAATTTATTTAATAATTTTACATCAATGTACTTAATAGTTTTTTATTAGATGTGTTTTTTTTTTTTACAGACTAGTTACAATGGACACAAATTGACAAGCTCTTGCAATAAAACATCAAGCTGCAACAGCAACTCTTTATCTGATTAGCACTAAATCTTTTCCAGGCTAGAGAAAGACACACGCTTCAGCTACTTTTGGACAAGATACTGTAAGCTGATATGTGTAAGTATTACTTTTAAACTATAGCTCCATCTTACTTCTTATATTATGTACACAGTACACTTCACTAGAAGGAAAATTCTTCGTATCATATCATTTCATTAAGAAATTTAATTAATCTATCACAGGTTACACTATTTGCAGTGCACTCAGCAGGCTGCTTCTATTACTGGCTTGCCACCCATCATAGAACAACGAAGAATACATGGATTGGAATCAGTGGCGGCTCCAGAAATTTTTTTCAGGGTGTTCAATACAAAACTTGAATATAACATTACAAAAAAATAATAATAATAATACATGAATCTTGCGGTATAGAAGAATTTGGTCTGCTATTACAATCATTATGTTTATGAAGATAAATATTTCGGTATAAGTAATTTCTTTATCAGAAATTTCTTCACAGTATTAGCAAAAGAATAAAAAATAAACTATAAGACATTCAACACTTGATGTGCGGATAAATAGACAAAAAGAATTTAATTTAATTAAGTTATATGATTAATTAAATACTATTATTTAAGTTGTTAATATTAATTAAAAAGCCACAAGCTACAAAGTGACAAAAGCACAAATAACCAAATAAATAAATCACAAATCAAAGCACAAACCCACACAGTGGACACAATAAAACTGTGAAACAAACAAATCCTCGCATATCAAACCATCACCAGTTGTTGTTTTTTGGGCTTATTTTGTTATTGTGGTTGTTGTTTGAGTTAATTTTTTGTTGTTATTTGGGCTTTTGTTTTTTTTGTTGGGTTAAGTGGATTGAGTTTATTAGGATTAGGATGTTCAAAATTTATTTGAGGGTGTTCAAAATTTTATTTAAGGGTGTTCAACACATCTACAACACACACACACACACATATATATATATATATATATATATATATATATATATATATATATATATATATATATATATATATATATATATATATATATATATATATATATTTTCTTTACTTTTAACAAACCAGGGTGTGCAAGTGCACACCCTCACCATAACGTGGAGCCGCCCCTGCCAGTGGCGGCTCCAGGAATTTTTTCCAGGGTGTTCATTACAAAACTTGAATATAATTTTTTTTTTTTAATAATAATAATACATGAATTTTACGATATAGAAGAATTTGGTCTGCTATTATAATCATCATGTTTATCTTAGGTAGAAGATGAATCTTTCAGTATAAGTGATTTCTTTATCAGAAATTTCTTCATAGTACTAGCAAAAAAATAAAAAAATAAACTATAAGGCATTCAACACGTAATGTGCGGATAAATAGACAAAAAGAATTTAATTTAATTAAGTTATATGATTAATTAAATTATTAATTAAACAATATTATTTTAGTTGTTAATATTAATTGCAAAGCCACAAGCCACAAAGTGACAAAACCACAACGACCAAATAAATAAATCACAAATCAAAACATAAACTCACACAATGGACACATTAAAACTGTGAATTGAAACAAACAAACCATCACCAAGTTGTTATTATTTGGGCTTATTTTGTTATTATGGTTGTTGTTTGAGTTAATTTTTTGTTGTTATTTGGGCTTTTGTTTTTTTTGTTGGGTTAAGTGGATTGAGTTTATTAGGATCAGGATGTTCAAAATTTATTTGAGGGTGTTCAAAATTTTATTTAAGGGTGTTCAACACCTATACAA
Organism: Fagus sylvatica; assembly: GCA_907173295.1. Classification (NCBI taxonomy): domain Eukaryota; kingdom Viridiplantae; phylum Streptophyta; class Magnoliopsida; order Fagales; family Fagaceae; genus Fagus; species Fagus sylvatica. The sequence goes on along the minus strand of OU015770.1, from coordinate 6,720,510 downwards.
TACTTAAATAAATTTTTTATTTTTTATTTTTCCTTTGCTTTTAACAATTCGCACACCCTCATCAGTACTTGGCGCCGCCAGTGGGCGAGTCAGCAATGAAAAGTTGGCAGATCCAACAATGCATGCAGATGCGAATGAAAGCAGCTTAATGGGCCGGTGCCAAACATACTACATAATTAAAGCAAGATAACTCTCAAATGGTACAAAACTAGACACTGCCGTGTGATATATGAGATTGGGTGCACCCACCTCTCTAACCATGAATATTGACATTGATTGTATATATATGGTCCAACTAGCTTCAAATAGTAGGGCGAGTCAACAATGAAAAGTTGGCAGATCCAACAATGCATCAAAATGCAATGAAAGTAGCTTAATGGGCCGGTGCCAAACATACTACATAATTAAAATAAGATTACTCTCAAATGGTATAGAACTAGACACTGCCATGTGATATATGAGATTGGGTGCACCCACCTCTCTAACCATGAATATTGACATTGATGGTATATATATGGTCCAACTAAGCTTTCCATGGACAATATATCAAAATCAACATAAGTTTTCCATCTATGACTTAGTCAAACAATGAGAAAATCTACTCATAAAATAAATAAATAAAAAACTATGAGAAAATCAATTATCTAATAAACCCAACCACAAATCAATGGAAGACAGTGCTACTCTATCAACTCTATGATAGAGAAACTGTCTCAAACATATTAAAAATGTCACCCCTTCTACGTACAACATAGGAGATATATAACTTGATTTGGACTCAAACAGGTGAACTCTCTTTACTAGGTAAAGTTTACTCATTGCTACAGCTACAACATTCATAGAGAATATGCCAAACTCATAATAGATCCCAATTCTCTTGGAAACTCAAAGTGACTTAAAAAATCATCATCTTTACTGGGAAAATGTTAAATCACACTTTAAACATGAGCTCATATTTAGGTCCATTATAGTTGAATATCCTGTGTTTTCTGTGCAAAAGAAGAAGAAACAATAATTAATCATTTATTTTTTCATTGTGAGATTGCCAGGCTTGTATGGTTTTGGTCACCTCTTTCAATCAAATCATAAACGCTTATTTTTAGTGCAAATCAAATTGCTCATTCATATATGACAACATGGTGTAATAATCATACAAATTAATCCTTATGTGATATTAGCAAGAACTGGCAACTTATCATACTAGTAGAAGCTTCCAGATCAAACAAAGGCCTTTGCAATTGAGTGGTATAACATTGACAATTACACATCCATACTTGCAAAAGATCAAGAGCATCAAAGATTAATAAAGATCTCATCTACAATACATTTAATTTTTTTTTAACTTTTTAAAACTATATGCAAAATATTAGTTTATTTAAATTAGATATTAAATAACATTCAATTAACATGATTGAATAAATGTGTGTGAGACTGTGAGTACTCCGTTCATACTCTTGGTATGCATGGGGAGAGACCCAAATAACCTAACCGGTTTCTCAAGTCTATACACACTGAAAATTTGGCAGACCATGCATTAATGGGATAATCAACCATACACGTTTGCGGATTTGTTAAGAAAAAAAGAGAGACAATGTTTGTGCATTATTGGGATAATCTCCAACTATCTCTAAGGCGCCAACTACATTCATGTATTGTGGGTTCCACTTATATATGAGAGGCGTGCTGCACATGTCGATTATATATATAGGAGATGCCAGCTCAAATAGTAGTCGTGGCGGATTTACCTTGTGAAAAGGGGGGCACGTGCCCCACCCTCAAAGGGCTGGCCTAACCTGTTTTTGTCATTAGCTAATAGCTTCTAGTGATCTAGCTCACTGCCTTTATTGGAGGTGCAAATGCTAAAAGGGCCCCACCCTCAAAGGGCTGGCCTGACCTGTTTTAGTCATTAGAAGCTTCTAGTGATCTAGCTCACTGCCTTTATTGGAGAGCAAATGCTAAAAGGACCCCTCCCTCACAGGGCTGGCCTAACCTGTTTTTGTCATTAGCTAATAGCTTCTAGTGATCTAGCTCACTGTCTTTATTGGGGGTGCAAATGCTAAAAGGGCCCCACCCTCAAAGGGCTGGCCTGACCTGTTTTAGTCATTAGAAGCTTATAGTGATCTAGCTCACTGCCTTTATTGGAGAGCAAACGCTAAAAGAGCGCATGCATCCCCATTGGCATTTAGTAATCATCGCTCATCAGCTGCCATTCCATATATTGGCGTCTAAAGAGATATTCGGCTTGTAAGAGCAAATGCTAAAAGAGTGGATCCCCCATTTAGTGCCGTCAAAATAGGGCTTTGGACCTCTTTTTTTTTTTTTTTTTTTTCTTTTTAAACTTGGGTATCTTTGTTATAAAGAAAATTTAACTTAGATGATGGGCACTCAAACCAATTTTGAACTTGGGTATCTTTGTTATAAATTTTTTTTTTTTAAAAATTAGGATTACTGGACTGTATTAGAAAGTCCAGAAAACAAAAGGAAAAACCTAAAAATGTTGATTTTATATTTTCTAATGTGTTAGTTTTCAAAATTTGTTCTTAGATTTGATTTATGAATTTTAATTGGGAGTTGTTTTTAGATTTGGTTTATGAGTTTTGGGATTTGTTATACTGTTATAGTTATTTAGTTTTAAAGTGAAATTAAATATTTTTCTTTTAATATTTTTGAAACAGTGATGGAGAAAAAAAATATAAACATTGTATATCAGCTTTTGACCAATTTTTATATTAATGGATATATTATTTATCAAACTGTATGTATACAAATATATACATATTACTTCTGTTAGAGCTTGAGATCAAAAGATATCCCCAAAATTAAATTTCTAGCTCTACTATGATTGTAGTACTCACATATAGATATAGGATTGTCCTAGCTTCTTCTTGCCTTTTGTACAAATTCTTTTTATAATTTTTTTCCGGTTAAAAGAGAATTATATAAATTACGAACTAATCAAACGGAAACAAGTATCATTCAAAACATCAAAAGCCAAAGCTTCTAGCACATGCGCTAGAGCAATGGGAAAGGAAATAAAATTCAGAAGCTGGTTGCAGACAGCTTTAGCAAGTAAATCAGCACAACCATTTGCTTCCCTAAATATGTGCTTAAGAGAAGAATGCTCAAAGCTCTCCATTAGGTACCTGCAATCAGTCACAATCGAACCCAAAAAGGCATTAGGGGTAGTAATGGAACTAAGAAGTTCTACTGCTACTAAAGAGTCCATCTCAACTTCAAGGTTAAGAATTCCAAGATCTATGGTTAACATTAAACCATCCTTGAGAGCCCTCAATTCAACCTGAATACTAGTAGTGTAACCAATAGCCCGAGAAAAAACCCCCACCCAATCTCCCAAATGGTTACGGATTATTCCCCCTCCCCCTGCCAAGCCTGGGTTTCCAAAGATGAATCATTCGTATTCAATTTAAACCAACCTAAAGGAGGAGCCACCCACAATTCTTTTTATAATTGAATAAATTTTATTATTGTTTTACTTAAAAAAATTCAAGTTTCTTACGCATGACATTGGGGGTTTTTTTCTTCATACTTCTTGGTGCCATTATGTAACTTTTTATAATTTTTTTATTTGTTGAATGCAAATATGTAACTTCCGAGGCCTGTTTGAGTTTTTTGGATGATTTTTGTTTTTGGAAATTCCAACGATTTAAAAATGGCAAAATAAATTGAAGAAATTTCAGCCGCAGCAATTAATGCAATCCAATGATTTAAAAATGGCACAATAAATTGAAGAAAGTTCAGCCGCAGCAACTAATGCAACAAATAACTGAAAAAGGGAAACACGAATTAATGAATGGGAATAATTGCAACCAAATGGATGCCAAAACGTACTCTATAAAGCAAAGTAAATCTCAAACCCCTCAGAAAATAGAAATCATCCACTTCTTGCCTGAGATCATCGTCATCGTCATCTACTCTCACTCTCTCTTGATCACATTTCTTCTCCCATGGAGTTGGAAAGCGTACTCCAATTTTTTGAGAACAAGACTATTTTAGTCACCGGTGCCACAGGCTTTCTAGCAAAAGGTTCTCTCTTCTCTATCTCTACATACTTTAGAAATATTTCATTATGGTGCATGGATTTATTAATGATGTTAAAAAGACATTTTATGTAATATTATCGAAACTATCTTAATAATTAGTGAGTGCATCAGAATCTTGTCCTCACCCTTCATGATCAACTTAATGAATGGTTTAATATCATTTGTAATTAAAATTTTTCTATAAAAGACATCCAAATCCTCAGTACTAGAGAAGTTCCATGTCGATTTTGGGGTTTACAGAAAGGCATATCATTTACCAAATTGTTAGTTCTCATCATACTTTGCTTGCATAAATGCAGTTTTTGTGGAGGAAGTATTGAGGATTCAACCAAAGGTGAAAAGGTTTTATCTTCTTTTGAGAGCTTCAGACAATAAGTCTGCTACACAACGCTTTCATAACGAGGTACCCTATTTAGTTATTTCTAATTTTCTAAGCACACCGAACTATTGGTTTTTAGTTTTTACATGTCACTATGTCAGACATGAGTTCTTTAAATTTGCTAATTGTTTTTATTCTTAAGAAAGGAAAAAAAGATATTTAATTGCTAGGATTTAATTATTAGATTACAATATTCTCACTAAATAGGCTCAATATTCTACTAATTGCACTATATTATGTGTTTGATTTTTTCTTTTTTCCATTTTAAATTTTGGTTTATTTATAAGAAAAATAAAGAAATGTGTGATAGGCTACAATTGGTGGAGCATAAAGTGGAATACTCAATATAGGGTAGACAATTTTTATTCTGCTTTCAAAATTTTTCAAGCAACATTGTTTTAAATCACAATCATCTACCGTATATTTGCAGGTATTAGGAAAGGACTTATTTAAGGTTCTAAGAAAGAATTTGGGTGCAAATCTAGAATCCTTTATATTTGAAAAGGTTACTCCTATCTCTGGCAACATTTGTCAAGAGAATTTGGGAATTGAAGATTCTATATTAAGAGAAGAGATGTGGAAAGAAATAGACATTGTCTTAAATTCTGCTGCTACAACCAACTTTGACGAAAGGTAACAAAGCACAATATATGTATAGTTAAAATTATTCATATGATTAAAGAGTTTAAATTTTATGCGTAAAAAAGTAATAAACGTTGAAATTCTATGAATAAGTCAAGGGACACAATCAATTCTAAACCCTTTTTCACAAGCCGGATTAATATTCTATAGAAATTTCCTATAGAACTCTTTAATGACACCCTTTAATAGAATCTTAGCACATTATATTTTTGTAAATGCTAAGATAGATACTTGGAATATACCACAACGTATAAGATTGAGAATATGATCCTTTCCATTTCATTTTAAATCATAGTTATTTTTAAGAGAAAAAAAACACATGGTAAGTTGTGATTGATAAAATATAAAATAGAATAGAAAAGAAAAAGTGGGATAGAAGATTTATATTTCACCATAAGTACTAAACTTCAATTTCCAATTGATTCTTCAAGTATATTTTTTTCTAAATATGAAATTTGATAATTATGATAGTTATTAATAGTCATTTATTAGGACTGCGCATTAATTTATACATGAAACTACATTGTCTACCATTTAAAAATAAAAATTGATGTGGTAAGATTCGGCTAAAGAGGGTAAATAATGAGTTTTATAGGGAATCCTTATAGAATTTAAACTCATAATTAAAATAAAAATAAACATGACATAATTATTTTTTTTGTTTTGTTTTCTTCTTTGTCTTTCTTTACTCTTTTAGGTATGATGTTTCATTGGGCATCAACACATTTGGAGCTTTACAAGTTTTGAACTTTGCAAAGAAATGTATTAAATTGAAGGTGCTTCTCCATGTATCAACCGGTTAGTATATACTTGAACTCTGCCCTTATTCACTATTGACCATTAATTTAGTTTGCTCCAATAAGTGGTTGGTAGTGCAAAATCACATTATGTTTATCTGCGATGCAAAATTATTTGCCATTATAATCGTAGCTCTCTTCAATAGATCATCGTTGTTGTTTTACAGCTTATGTGTGCGGCGAACAGGGGGGGAACATTCTAGAGAGCCCATTTCACATGGAAAAGACATTAAAGGGAACCTCAAGATTAGATATCAAAGCCGAAAAAGAACTTGTGGAGGAATACCTAGATAGATTACGAGTACAAGGTGCCACGAAAGAAGCAATCACATCGACCATGAAGGATTTTGGCATCACAAGGTTTTTAAGAATAAATTCTTTCTCTAGTTATTTTTACCTTTTTTGTTTTAATTGTAATTGTTTCTTTTTATTAATTGCTAGGGCAAAACTATATGGATGGCCAAACACCTACGTATATACGAAGGCAATGGGAGAAATGCTTTTAGGACACTTTCATCAAAATCTGCCCCTTGTTATCATACGTCCCACCATGGTAACCAGTACTTACAAAGACCCATTTTCAGGTTGGATTGAAGGCGCGAGGTAATCATAGTTTGTATAGAAAATATATTTATTTATCTTTTTTTTTTTGGTTCGGTGATCAAAATTGCTTCCTTTTTTTTTAATAATTGATTCACGCTTGGTTAAATTTAATATTCTTATTACAGAACCGTTGATGGCATAATTGCTGCCTACGGTAAAGGGAGATTGAAATGCTTTTTTGCCCATCCCAAGTCAATCTTAGATGTCGTGAGTTAAACTCATTTTCTACTCTTTATGCAAGCACATGTGGACAAATCTATTCATCTTGCTTTTGATGCTTTTGTTTGTCCATTTCATTCTTTTCAACAAGCTTTCAATATTAAAATTTGAAATTCATGCAGATACCAGCAGACATGGTGGTAAATGCTATGATTATGGCCATGGTGGCTCATGCAAATAAGTCTTCTCAGATCATCTTCCATGTGGGTTCTTCCTTGAGAAATCCAATGAAATTATCTAGTCTTAGATATTTCATGTTCCGGTACTTCACTGGAAATCCGTGGATTAGTGAAAATGGAACAACAATCAAAGTCGGCAAGGGGATAGTGTTTAACAGTATGGCTAGTTTTCATGCATACATGGCTATTCGATATATACTACCATTGAAGGTTTGTTTTTGGCTAATTACTTCGTAACCAAAATAATATACATGTGTACTTGTTTAGTTTCTGCTTTTAGTAATAGTTTTTTATTTTTAAATTCATGTAAAAAGAAACCATGTAAAATGCTAACATAGCTGCCTATATTGAGAGGACATCAAAATGATGAAAGTTTAGAAGAAGATGAGACGATAAGAAGGGCAGGTGGATGAAAGGGGAAAATTAAAAAGAGATCTAGTAGATATATCATATATATACTTAGTGATCTTTATCAATATATATATATATATATATATATATATATATATATATATATATATATATATATATATATATAATATATATATTATTAATATGTTGGACCAACATGGTGTATGCGTGCGCATTTCTATTTCTTATTATCAATATATTAATATATTTATATATTAATGTTTATTGTATTTGTTTTAAAGGAAGATGATTTTTTTAAAAGGATTATTTGATTATATACATTGAAAAGAAAAATATTGCAAATTTAATACAAAATCAATTATAAATTATCTTCAAGGGATTTTAAACCAAAGCTGAATTCCATTTTGATTAAAATCTGATTTAAAATGTACTGAAAAACAAAGATTTTGTATATTTTCTTTTCTATATAGGTTTGTTAACATTGAATGATACTAGTTTTATTTTTAATAGTATATATAGTCTTAAATCTTTTATATATTTTTCATTCTTGTACAATAATATCACTATCTTTTCTTTTTCTTTTTTCACTTTTTTTCTTTCAAGGTATTATGGTTAGTGAATGAGGGGCTTTGCCAATACTTTCGGGATGTGTATATTGATAGTAACCGGAAGGTCAAGTTAGTGATGCGATTGGCTGAACTTTACAAACCATATGTGTTCTTTATAGGCAGGTAGGAATGATTTATTTTGATGCTTAATTTTTCATTCATGTTATCAATGTACCTATCCATTGATATAATATTTTTTTTATTTCCAAACAGTTTTGACGACTCCAACACAGAAAAGCTACGAGTGGCAGCAAGAGAGAGTTATCTCGATGCACATTTGTTTGAATTTGATCCAAAGTGCATTGACTGGGAACACTACATTATGAACACTCATATTCCTGGCCTAACAAAGCACTCAATGAAACGATAAGTTGAGGGATTGTATGTTTTTATTTCTCAAAATGCTGTGTGTTTTAGAACTTTCATCATCAATAAGTCAGTATCGGTCTACCTAGCTGCCATTTCGTTAAGAAACTTCAATGAGTGTATTGGTTATGAGTTTTACTTACTTAATTTGTACTCATCAACATATATTTGACGTGTTAAAGCTATCGCTCTAGTTTTATTAAATGAAGTTTGTTTATCGAGATAAGTTAATTAGTGTTTAGAAATTAATATATGCAGGAAGGGTAATTCTACGGTACCCATGTGAGTACCGTACCTCTAATAGATAAAATCTCACATTAATGGTACCAATGTCACATATTATGGTACCTACCTCATATATGATGGTACCTACCATTTTTATTTATTATTTAAATTAATATATATAAAAAAACCAGATAGTACCAATATCACATTGGATGGTACCAACATCACATATAATGGTACTTATATCACATTTGATGGTACCAATTAAGTAGGTACCATACCCACAAAAAAAGTGTGGGTACTGTAGAATGACCCTATGCAGGAAATAAATGATCAATGCGAGTTGAATCAAAAGATGCTCCTTACAGAAAGAACATGAAAGACACATGCAACAGTTGTAAACCAAGAAAAAAGCTTAAGTATCCATCCAACATGAACAATTGTGAGCATGATCTAATCTATTTTCAAATAAAACTGAATTAATTCTAACAATAAAAAATCCCAAAAATACATGTAAACATATAGACAGCATCAATTGCAATTTTTGGTGTGGAGAAGACATAAACAAGAAACATCTCCATATGGTGGCATATATGGGGAAAAAAATGTTTATCTCAAAAGGAGGGGGTCTAGGATATAAGGAAAACTGAAATGGTCAATCAGAGTTTGCTAGATAAGTACAATTTCAAAAGCTTATTCGACAACCAACCACACTTTTAGCACAGGTATACAATTAATTCCTCCATTTTCAACTGCAAAATTCAGACAACAACTCTTGGGGTTGGAAAAGTTTGCTCAGCTGCAGAGGCACAATGTACATGACTGGTGCTTGTTGGCAAGTGGGTAGTGGACATGCAAAATATCAGATCAACATAAGCTTTTCAAGTATGTCTAGTGCAACTAGTTTATGTTGGTGTTTGTGAGTGTTGTTTGTGTAAGTTTGTGAGAGTGATTGTAATCTTTATCATTGATAAAAAAAAATTTGTTGGCATTGCCCGTTGATATAGGTTTGAGGTTGCCGAACCACGTTAAATATTGTTAACTTGTGTTAATGTGTTTTATTTTATTATTCGTATATGCACTTCCGCTAGCCCCAAATCACAACAAATTGATATCAGAGATCAAGGTTTGATCTTGGTCAAGTTCAAGAGAAGATTATGTCTAATGCACCTTCGACATTGATTAAAGGTAGATGTATGTGCAAGATCAACTTGTTCGAGGAAAGTTTGTTTGGATTAAGGTGAAACTTCTACCAAAAGAATGAAGATTGTTTGAAGTCAAGGTGGAGATTTGTTAGAAAGTGTCTCAAATTCCTAGTTTGAATTGGTTTAGGTTTCTTTAGAGTGAAAGGAAATAAATTACTTGATGTGATTGAAAATAGATTTTTCCTTGGTATAGAAGGAAAGTTATTTATTGAAGAATTAATTGAGTATTTCTTATCCTTCAAGGAATAAAATTGTAGCCCTGTACGTAAATAGGGATTGTTGCAAAGGGTTTGTAGGCTTTTGTATAGAAGGAAAATTATTTAATCACGATGTAATGGATAATATACTGAATTAAGGCTTTATAAAAAAAAAAAATCTTATTCATATTCTTCTTCGCTTACAAGAATAAAATAATATCATCAAATGTATTTGTTTAAAAACAAATCACATTAGATATACAATTTTAATATTTTGAAAATAAAATTCCAAGAAATTAATTAATAAAGATTATCCTAAATCATGATAAAAACATGATTGAACTCATAATTCAGGATTCATCTTACTAATTAATTTGAAGAAAGAACAATTAAACATCAAGACTCATAAATTCAAGAAATATTAAATCACATAAATATATTTTTACTACTCACCAATAGAATTTTATCGACAACCTTAGTTGGGGATTTTAGCCTCTCATAAAAATAAAAATAATCACGTTATTCATTAAATCCATTGAATTTAGTACCTTATAAAAATATTGCACAATAAATACATCGTGGAAACTGTCCTCCCTCCCAATACTTCATTAATTGCTAATTAATGACTTCTTCACGTTTTCCTTCTTTTCATGAGAAATTATTCAGTCCACCAGGTGAATCACGTCACTTGTCCACCATTCCAATAAAAGAATGCCACGTGTTCAAAGTAATTAAGTAATATCTTAATCACAATCCTAGTCAGCTCTTCCAAAAAAACAAACTCTCTCCGGCAAGATCAACCATCACCAACACGGGCAACCACCACCCACCCCCAAATTGCAAATTCCAGTCACACCATCCAATGTTTTTATATTAAAAATAAAAAATAAAAAAATAAAAAGAAAAAAAGCAACCCATGGTGTTGATGTGGGATGTTGATAAAATATCCATTAATAAAGGATAAACTAAGATTCTTAATGCCTCAAGGTGTTGCCAACTCGTCCAGAGAAGCTAATGGTGAGGAAGATGCCGGATCTGAGGCACTACACCGCCTTCATACTGCTACTGCTTTCGTCTAGAGAAGCTAATGGTGGACGACGGAACGTCGCTGTGGGAAGTGGGCAGTGGGCAATGGCGAGGGTTCAAGAGTGTTAGATCTGGCAAGAACGGTGCCAAATTTGATGAGGAAGACGCCGGATCTATCGAGGAGGACGCCTTTCGATGAAGTCATCGACATGCTGCTATGGATCCAGAGATGCGGCGGTGGTAGGTGGTTGCCAGCACTGAATTTGGGAAAGGTGAAAAGCTTGGAGTTTTTTTCTTTAAAAAAAAAAAAAAGAATGGGTTGGCGTGAGATTTTTTTTTTTATAAAAACATTGGATAGTGTGACTAGAATTTGCAATTTGGGGGTGGGTGGTGGTTGCCGGTGTTGGTGATAGTTGATCCTACCGGAGAGAGTTTGTTTTTTTGACAGAGCTGACTAGGATTGTGATTAGGATATTACTAAATTACTTTAAACATGTGGCATTCTTTTATTGGAATGGTGGACAAGTGACGTGATTCACCTGATGCACTGAATAATTTCTCTCTTTTCATTGATAAAGTGTACTTTTTCACACATGCTCTGTCTAGTGTTCAAAAGTACAAGTTTGAATTTGAGTAAAAGACAAAGTAAGGCATTAACCTTTCTCAAAACAAAAAAGAAAAAAAAGCAAGGCATTAACTGACATTAAATTGGGGGCTCTATCACGCGTGGGTTGGACACCAAACATATGGTGCAGCCATCTTTTATTTTTTTTTTTATGAATCCTCTTTTTGTTTTCTTTCTTTACTTCACATCTAGTTTTGGCTCTCAAAGTGTCAGAATTTGGTTATCAAAATAAAATAACGATTTAATCCTTTGTGAATTAGATTTCCAAAACAATCAGACATGCCTTAATCCGAATTTTTAGCTAAGATATA
>OU015770.1:6681976-6708595 GCA_907173295.1 Fagus sylvatica | reverse complement strand
CATATGTAAAATATTAAGATAATTAACCATTAAAGATAAATAACTTCTTCTTTTTTTATAATAAAATAACTATATATTTTTAAGTCTTTTGTTATAAAAGTATCACATGGGTTATTATAACTTGCAACAGTCTTATATGGGTGACAAATTAATGTCACCCAATTAACATTTATTCTGTCCATACAATAATCTTGTTAATTTCTTGACTTTTTTCCATTGATACCTACTTTTCTGTACTGACACTGAGATATATATGTATGTGCAATATTTCAATTTATTTAATAATTTTACATCAATGTACTTAATAGTTTTTTATTAGATGTGTTTTTTTTTTTTACAGACTAGTTACAATGGACACAAATTGACAAGCTCTTGCAATAAAACATCAAGCTGCAACAGCAACTCTTTATCTGATTAGCACTAAATCTTTTCCAGGCTAGAGAAAGACACACGCTTCAGCTACTTTTGGACAAGATACTGTAAGCTGATATGTGTAAGTATTACTTTTAAACTATAGCTCCATCTTACTTCTTATATTATGTACACAGTACACTTCACTAGAAGGAAAATTCTTCGTATCATATCATTTCATTAAGAAATTTAATTAATCTATCACAGGTTACACTATTTGCAGTGCACTCAGCAGGCTGCTTCTATTACTGGCTTGCCACCCATCATAGAACAACGAAGAATACATGGATTGGAATCAGTGGCGGCTCCAGAAATTTTTTTCAGGGTGTTCAATACAAAACTTGAATATAACATTACAAAAAAATAATAATAATAATACATGAATCTTGCGGTATAGAAGAATTTGGTCTGCTATTATAATCATTATGTTTATGAAGATAAATATTTCGGTATAAGTAATTTCTTTATCAGAAATTTCTTCACAGTATTAGCAAAAGAATAAAAAATAAACTATAAGACATTCAACACTTGATGTGCGGATAAATAGACAAAAAGAATTTAATTTAATTAAGTTATATGATTAATTAAATACTATTATTTAAGTTGTTAATATTAATTAAAAAGCCACAAGCTACAAAGTGACAAAAGCACAAATAACCAAATAAATAAATCACAAATCAAAGCACAAACCCACACAGTGGACACAATAAAACTGTGAAACAAACAAATCCTCGCATATCAAACCATCACCAGTTGTTGTTTTTTGGGCTTATTTTGTTATTGTGGTTGTTGTTTGAGTTAATTTTTTGTTGTTATTTGGGCTTTTGTTTTTTTTGTTGGGTTAAGTGGATTGAGTTTATTAGGATTAGGATGTTCAAAATTTATTTGAGGGTGTTCAAAATTTTATTTAAGGGTGTTCAACACATCTACAACACACACACACACACATATATATATATATATATATATATATATATATATATATAATATATATATACATATATATATATATATATATATATTTTCTTTACTTTTAACAAACCAGGGTGTGCAAGTGCACACCCTCACCATAACGTGGAGCCGCCCCTGCCAGTGGCGGCTCCAGGAATTTTTTCCAGGGTGTTCATTACAAAACTTGAATATAATTTTTTTTTTTTAATAATAATAATACATGAATTTTACGATATAGAAGAATTTGGTCTGCTATTGTAATCATCATGTTTATATTAGGTAGAAGATGAATCTTTCAATATAAGTGATTTCTTTATCAGAAATTTCTTCATAGTACTAGCAAAAAAATAAAAAAATAAACTATAAGGCATTCAACACGTAATGTGCGGATAAATAGACAAAAAGAATTTAATTTAATTAAGTTATATGATTAATTAAATTATTAATTAAACACTATTATTTTAGTTGTTAATATTAATTACAAAGCCACAAGCCACAAAGTGACAAAACCACAACAACCAAATAAATAAATCACAAATCAAAACATAAACTCACACAATGGACACATTAAAACTGTGAATTGAAACAAACAAACCATCACCAAGTTGTTATTATTTGGGCTTATTTTGTTATTATGGTTGTTGTTTGAGTTAATTTTTTGTTGTTATTTGGGCTTTTGTTTTTTTTGTTGGGTTAAGTGGATTGAGTTTATTAGGATCAGGATGTTCAAAATTTATTTGAGGGTGTTCAAAATTTTATTTAAGGGTCTTCAACACCTATACAATTCTTAAATAAATTTTTTATTTTTTATTTTTCCTTTGCTTTTAACAATTCGCACACCCTCATCAGTACTTGGCGCCGCCAGTGGGCGAGTCAGCAATGAAAAGTTGGCAGATCCAACAATGCATGCAGATGCGATGAAAGCAGCTTAATGGGCCGGTGCCAAACATACTACATAATTAAAGCAAGATAACTCTCAAATGGTATAGAACTAGACACTGCCGTGTGATATATGAGATTGGGTGCACCCACCTCTCTAACCATGAATATTGACATTGATTGTATATATATGGTCCAACTAGCTTCAAATAGTAGGGCGAGTCAACAATGAAAAGTTGGCAGATCCAACAATGCATCAAAATGCAATGAAAGTAGCTTAATGGGCCGGTGCCAAACATACTACATAATTAAAATAAGATTACTCTCAAATGGTATAGAACTAGACACTGCCATGTGATATATGAGATTGGGTGCACCCACCTCTCTAACCATGAATATTGACATTGATGGTATATATATGGTCCAACTAAGCTTTCCATGGACAATATATCAAAATCAACATAAGTTTTCCATCTATGACTTAGTCAAACAATGAGAAAATCTACTCATAAAATAAATAAATAAAAAACTATGAGAAAATCAATTATCTAATAAACCCAACCACAAATCAATGGAAGACAGTGCTACTCTATCAACTCTATGATAGAGAAACTGTCTCAAACATATTAAAAATGTCACCCCTTCTACGTACAACATAGGAGATATATAACTTGATTTGGACTCAAACAGGTGAACTCTCTTTACTAGGTAAAGTTTACTCATTGCTACAGCTACAACATTCATAGAGAATATGCCAAACTCATAATAGATCCCAATTCTCTTGGAAACTCAAAGTGACTTAAAAAATCATCATCTTTACTGGGAAAATGTTAAATCACACTTTAAACATGAGCTCATATTTAGGTCCATTATAGTTGAATATCCTGTGTTTTCTGTGCAAAAGAAGAAGAAACAATAATTAATCATTTATTTTTTCATTGTGAGATTGCCAGGCTTGTATGGTTTTGGTCACCTCTTTCAATCAAATCATAAACGCTTATTTTTAGTGCAAATCAAATTGCTCATTCATATATGACAACATGGTGTAATAATCATACAAATTAATCCTTATGTGATATTAGCAAGAACTGGCAACTTATCATACTAGTAGAAGCTTCCAGATCAAACAAAGGCCTTTGCAATTGAGTGGTATAACATTGACAATTACACATCCATACTTGCAAAAGATCAAGAGCATCAAAGATTAATAAAGATCTCATCTACAATACATTTAATTTTTTTTTAACTTTTTAAAACTATATGCAAAATATTAGTTTATTTAAATTAGATATTAAATAACATTCAATTAACATGATTGAATAAATGTGTGTGAGACTGTGAGTACTCCGTTCATACTCTTGGTATGCATGGGGAGAGACCCAAATAACCTAACCGGTTTCTCAAGTCTATACACACTGAAAATTTGGCAGACCATGCATTAATGGGATAATCAACCATACACGTTTGCGGATTTGTTAAGAAAAAAAGAGAGACAATGTTTGTGCATTATTGGGATAATCTCCAACTATCTCTAAGGCGCCAACTACATTCATGTATTGTGGGTTCCACTTATATATGAGAGGCGTGCTGCACATGTCGATTATATATATAGGAGATGCCAGCTCAAATAGTAGTCGTGGCGGATTTACCTTGTGAAAAGGGGGGCACGTGCCCCACCCTCAAAGGGCTGGCCTAACCTGTTTTTGTCATTAGCTAATAGCTTCTAGTGATCTAGCTCACTGCCTTTATTGGAGGTGCAAATGCTAAAAGGGCCCCACCCTCAAAGGGCTGGCCTGACCTGTTTTAGTCATTAGAAGCTTCTAGTGATCTAGCTCACTGCCTTTATTGGAGAGCAAATGCTAAAAGGACCCCTCCCTCACAGGGCTGGCCTAACCTGTTTTTGTCATTAGCTAATAGCTTCTAGTGATCTAGCTCACTGTCTTTATTGGGGGTGCAAATGCTAAAAGGGCCCCACCCTCAAAGGGCTGGCCTGACCTGTTTTAGTCATTAGAAGCTTATAGTGATCTAGCTCACTGCCTTTATTGGAGAGCAAACGCTAAAAGAGCGCATGCATCCCCATTGGCATTTAGTAATCATCGCTCATCAGCTGCCATTCCATATATTGGCGTCTAAAGAGATATTCGGCTTGTAAGAGCAAATGCTAAAAGAGTGGATCCCCCATTTAGTGCCGTCAAAATAGGGCTTTGGACCTCTTTTTTTTTTTTTTTTTTTTCTTTTTAAACTTGGGTATCTTTGTTATAAAGAAAATTTAACTTAGATGATGGGCACTCAAACCAATTTTGAACTTGGGTATCTTTGTTATAAATTTTTTTTTTTTAAAAATTAGGATTACTGGACTGTATTAGAAAGTCCAGAAAACAAAAGGAAAAACCTAAAAATGTTGATTTTATATTTTCTAATGTGTTAGTTTTCAAAATTTGTTCTTAGATTTGATTTATGAATTTTAATTGGGAGTTGTTTTTAGATTTGGTTTATGAGTTTTGGGATTTGTTATACTGTTATAGTTATTTAGTTTTAAAGTGAAATTAAATATTTTTCTTTTAATATTTTTGAAACAGTGATGGAGAAAAAAAATATAAACATTGTATATCAGCTTTTGACCAATTTTTATATTAATGGATATATTATTTATCAAACTGTATGTATACAAATATATACATATTACTTCTGTTAGAGCTTGAGATCAAAAGATATCCCCAAAATTAAATTTCTAGCTCTACTATGATTGTAGTACTCACATATAGATATAGGATTGTCCTAGCTTCTTCTTGCCTTTTGTACAAATTCTTTTTATAATTTTTTTCCGGTTAAAAAAGAATTATATAAATTACGAACTAATCAAACGGAAACAAGTATCATTCAAAACATCAAAAGCCAAAGCTTCTAGCACATGCGCTAGAGCAATGGGAAAGGAAATAAAATTCAGAAGCTGGTTGCAGACAGCTTTAGCAAGTAAATCAGCACAACCATTTGCTTCCCTAAATATGTGCTTAAGAGAAGAATGCTCAAAGCTCTCCATTAGGTACCTGCAATCAGTCACAATCGAACCCAAAAAGGCATTAGGGGTAGTAATGGAACTAAGAAGTTCTACTGCTACTAAAGAGTCCATCTCAACTTCAAGGTTAAGAATTCCAAGATCTATGGTTAACATTAAACCATCCTTGAGAGCCCTCAATTCAACCTGAATACTAGTAGTGTAACCAATAGCCCGAGAAAAAACCCCCACCCAATCTCCCAAATGGTTACGGATTATTCCCCCTCCCCCTGCCAAGCCTGGGTTTCCAAAGATGAATCATTCGTATTCAATTTAAACCAACCTAAAGGAGGAGCCACCCACAATTCTTTTTATAATTGAATAAATTTTATTATTGTTTTACTTAAAAAAATTCAAGTTTCTTACGCATGACATTGGGGGTTTTTTTCTTCATACTTCTTGGTGCCATTATGTAACTTTTTATAATTTTTTTATTTGTTGAATGCAAATATGTAACTTCCGAGGCCTGTTTGAGTTTTTTGGATGATTTTTGTTTTTGGAAATTCCAACGATTTAAAAATGGCAAAATAAATTGAAGAAATTTCAGCCGCAGCAATTAATGCAATCCAATGATTTAAAAATGGCACAATAAATTGAAGAAAGTTCAGCCGCAGCAACTAATGCAACAAATAACTGAAAAAGGGAAACACGAATTAATGAATGGGAATAATTGCAACCAAATGGATGCCAAAACGTACTCTATAAAGCAAAGTAAATCTCAAACCCCTCAGAAAATAGAAATCATCCACTTCTTGCCTGAGATCATCGTCATCGTCATCTACTCTCACTCTCTCTTGATCACATTTCTTCTCCCATGGAGTTGGAAAGCGTACTCCAATTTTTTGAGAACAAGACTATTTTAGTCACCGGTGCCACAGGCTTTCTAGCAAAAGGTTCTCTCTTCTCTATCTCTACATACTTTAGAAATATTTCATTATGGTGCATGGATTTATTAATGATGTTAAAAAGACATTTTATGTAATATTATCGAAACTATCTTAATAATTAGTGAGTGCATCAGAATCTTGTCCTCACCCTTCATGATCAACTTAATGAATGGTTTAATATCATTTGTAATTAAAATTTTTCTATAAAAGACATCCAAATCCTCAGTACTAGAGAAGTTCCATGTCGATTTTGGGGTTTACAGAAAGGCATATCATTTACCAAATTGTTAGTTCTCATCATACTTTGCTTGCATAAATGCAGTTTTTGTGGAGGAAGTATTGAGGATTCAACCAAAGGTGAAAAGGTTTTATCTTCTTTTGAGAGCTTCAGACAATAAGTCTGCTACACAACGCTTTCATAACGAGGTACCCTATTTAGTTATTTCTAATTTTCTAAGCACACCGAACTATTGGTTTTTAGTTTTTACATGTCACTATGTCAGACATGAGTTCTTTAAATTTGCTAATTGTTTTTATTCTTAAGAAAGGAAAAAAAGATATTTAATTGCTAGGATTTAATTATTAGATTACAATATTCTCACTAAATAGGCTCAATATTCTACTAATTGCACTATATTATGTGTTTGATTTTTTCTTTTTTCCATTTTAAATTTTGGTTTATTTATAAGAAAAATAAAGAAATGTGTGATAGGCTACAATTGGTGGAGCATAAAGTGGAATACTCAATATAGGGTAGACAATTTTTATTCTGCTTTCAAAATTTTTCAAGCAACATTGTTTTAAATCACAATCATCTACCGTATATTTGCAGGTATTAGGAAAGGACTTATTTAAGGTTCTAAGAAAGAATTTGGGTGCAAATCTAGAATCCTTTATATTTGAAAAGGTTACTCCTATCTCTGGCAACATTTGTCAAGAGAATTTGGGAATTGAAGATTCTATATTAAGAGAAGAGATGTGGAAAGAAATAGACATTGTCTTAAATTCTGCTGCTACAACCAACTTTGACGAAAGGTAACAAAGCACAATATATGTATAGTTAAAATTATTCATATGATTAAAGAGTTTAAATTTTATGCGTAAAAAAGTAATAAACGTTGAAATTCTATGAATAAGTCAAGGGACACAATCAATTCTAAACCCTTTTTCACAAGCCGGATTAATATTCTATAGAAATTTCCTATAGAACTCTTTAATGACACCCTTTAATAGAATCTTAGCACATTATATTTTTGTAAATGCTAAGATAGATACTTGGAATATACCACCACGTATAAGATTGAGAATATGATCCTTTCCATTTCATTTTAAATCATAGTTATTTTTAAGAGAAAAAAAACACATGGTAAGTTGTGATTGATAAAATATAAAATAGAATAGAAAAGAAAAAGTGGGATAGAAGATTTATATTTCACCATAAGTACTAAACTTCAATTTCCATTTGATTCTTCAAGTATATTTTTTTCTAAATATGAAATTTGATAATTATGATAGTTATTAATAGTCATTTATTAGGACTGCGCATTAATTTATACATGAAACTACATTGTCTACCATTTAAAAATAAAAATTGATGTGGTAAGATTCGGCTAAAGAGGGTAAATAATGAGTTTTATAGGGAATCCTTATAGAATTTAAACTCATAATTAAAATAAAAATAAACATGACATAATTATTTTTTTTGTTTTGTTTTCTTCTTTGTCTTTCTTTAC
Source organism: Fagus sylvatica (assembly GCA_907173295.1). Taxonomy (NCBI): domain Eukaryota; kingdom Viridiplantae; phylum Streptophyta; class Magnoliopsida; order Fagales; family Fagaceae; genus Fagus; species Fagus sylvatica. The sequence continues at coordinate 6,700,679 of OU015770.1, read as the reverse complement.
TCTTTTAGGTATGATGTTTCATTGGGCATCAACACATTTGGAGCTTTACAAGTTTTGAACTTTGCAAAGAAATGTATTAAATTGAAGGTGCTTCTCCATGTATCAACCGGTTAGTATATACTTGAACTCTGCCCTTATTCACTATTGACCATTAATTTAGTTTGCTCCAATAAGTGGTTGGTAGTGCAAAATCACATTATGTTTATCTGCGATGCAAAATTATTTGCCATTATAATCGTAGCTCTCTTCAATAGATCATCGTTGTTGTTTTACAGCTTATGTGTGCGGCGAACAGGGGGGGAACATTCTAGAGAGCCCATTTCACATGGAAAAGACATTAAAGGGAACCTCAAGATTAGATATCAAAGCCGAAAAAGAACTTGTGGAGGAATACCTAGATAGATTACGAGTACAAGGTGCCACGAAAGAAGCAATCACATCGACCATGAAGGATTTTGGCATCACAAGGTTTTTAAGAATAAATTCTTTCTCTAGTTATTTTTACCTTTTTTGTTTTAATTGTAATTGTTTCTTTTTATTAATTGCTAGGGCAAAACTATATGGATGGCCAAACACCTACGTATATACGAAGGCAATGGGAGAAATGCTTTTAGGACACTTTCATCAAAATCTGCCCCTTGTTATCATACGTCCCACCATGGTAACCAGTACTTACAAAGACCCATTTTCAGGTTGGATTGAAGGCGCGAGGTAATCATAGTTTGTATAGAAAATATATTTATTTATCTTTTTTTTTTTGGTTCGGTGATCAAAATTGCTTCCTTTTTTTTTAATAATTGATTCACGCTTGGTTAAATTTAATATTCTTATTACAGAACCGTTGATGGCATAATTGCTGCCTACGGTAAAGGGAGATTGAAATGCTTTTTTGCCCATCCCAAGTCAATCTTAGATGTCGTGAGTTAAACTCATTTTCTACTCTTTATGCAAGCACATGTGGACAAATCTATTCATCTTGCTTTTGATGCTTTTGTTTGTCCATTTCATTCTTTTCAACAAGCTTTCAATATTAAAATTTGAAATTCATGCAGATACCAGCAGACATGGTGGTAAATGCTATGATTATGGCCATGGTGGCTCATGCAAATAAGTCTTCTCAGATCATCTTCCATGTGGGTTCTTCCTTGAGAAATCCAATGAAATTATCTAGTCTTAGATATTTCATGTTCCGGTACTTCACTGGAAATCCGTGGATTAGTGAAAATGGAACAACAATCAAAGTCGGCAAGGGGATAGTGTTTAACAGTATGGCTAGTTTTCATGCATACATGGCTATTCGATATATACTACCATTGAAGGTTTGTTTTTGGCTAATTACTTCGTAACCAAAATAATATACATGTGTACTTGTTTAGTTTCTGCTTTTAGTAATAGTTTTTTATTTTTAAATTCATGTAAAAAGAAACCATGTAAAATGCTAACATAGCTGCCTATATTGAGAGGACATCAAAATGATGAAAGTTTAGAAGAAGATGAGACGATAAGAAGGGCAGGTAGATGAAAGGGGAAAATGAAAAAGAGATCTAGTAGATATATCATATATATACTTAGTGATCTTTATCAATCTATATATATATATATATATATATATATATATATATATATATATATATATATATATATATATAATATTATATGTTGGATGCAACGTGCGCATGGTGTTTGCGTGCTATTTCTTATTATTTCTATATTCTATATTATCTATTTAATATATTTATATATTAATGTTTATTGTATTTGTTTTAAAGGAAGATGATTTTTTTAAAAGGATAATTTGATTATATACATTGAAACGAAAAATATTTCAAATTTAATACAAAATCAATTATAAATTATCTTCAAGATTTTAAACCAAAGCTAAATTCCATTTTGATTAAAATCTGATTTAAAATGTACTGAAAAACAAAGATTTTGTATATTTTCTTTTCTATATGGTTTGTTAACATTGAATGATACTAGTTTTATTTTTAATAGTATATATAGTCTTAAATCTTTTATATATTTTTCATTCTTGTACAATAATATCACTATCTTTTCCTTTTCTTTTTTCACTTTTTTTCTTTCAAGGTATTATGGTTAGTGAATGAGGGGCTTTGCCAATACTTTCGGGATGTGTATATTGATAGTAACCGGAAGGTCAAGTTAGTGATGCGATTGGCTGAACTTTACAAACCATATGTGTTCTTTATAGGCAGGTAGGAATGATTTATTTTGATGCTTAATTTTTCATTCATGTTATCAATGTACCTATCCATTGATATAATATTTTTTTTATTTCCAAACAGTTTTGACGACTCCAACACAGAAAAGCTACGAGTGGCAGCAAGAGAGAGTTATCTCGATGCACATTTGTTTGAATTTGATCCAAAGTGCATTGACTGGGAACACTACATTATGAACACTCATATTCCTGGCCTAACAAAGCACTCAATGAAACGATAAGTTGAGGGATTGTATGTTTTTATTTCTCAAAATGCTGTGTGTTTTAGAACTTTCATCATCAATAAGTCAGTATCGGTCTACCTAGCTGCCATTTCGTTAAGAAACTTCAATGAGTGTATTGGTTATGAGTTTTACTTACTTAATTTGTACTCATCAACATATATTTGACGTGTTAAAGCTATCGCTCTAGTTTTATTAAATGAAGTTTGTTTATCGAGATAAGTTAATTAGTGTTTAGAAATTAATATATGCAGGAAGGGTAATTCTACGGTACCCATGTGAGTACCGTACCTCTAATAGATAAAATCTCACATTAATGGTACCAATGTCACATATTATGGTACCTACCTCATATATGATGGTACCTACCATTTTTATTTATTATTTAAATTAATATATATAAAAAAACCAGATAGTACCAATATCACATTGGATGGTACCAACATCACATATAATGGTACTTATATCACATTTGATGGTACCAATTAAGTAGGTACCATACCCACAAAAAAAGTGTGGGTACTGTAGAATGACCCTATGCAGGAAATAAATGATCAATGCGAGTTGAATCAAAAGATGCTCCTTACAGAAAGAACATGAAAGACACATGCAACAGTTGTAAACCAAGAAAAAAGCTTAAGTATCCATCCAACATGAACAATTGTGAGCATGATCTAATCTATTTTCAAATAAAACTGAATTAATTCTAACAATAAAAAATCCCAAAAATACATGTAAACATATAGACAGCATCAATTGCAATTTTTGGTGTGGAGAAGACATAAACAAGAAACATCTCCATATGGTGGCATATATGGGGAAAAAAATGTTTATCTCAAAAGGAGGGGGTCTAGGATATAAGGAAAACTGAAATGGTCAATCAGAGTTTGCTAGATAAGTACAATTTCAAAAGCTTATTCGACAACCAACCACACTTTTAGCACAGGTATACAATTAATTCCTCCATTTTCAACTGCAAAATTCAGACAACAACTCTTGGGGTTGGAAAAGTTTGCTCAGCTGCAGAGGCACAATGTACATGACTGGTGCTTGTTGGCAAGTGGGTAGTGGACATGCAAAATATCAGATCAACATAAGCTTTTCAAGTATGTCTAGTGCAACTAGTTTATGTTGGTGTTTGTGAGTGTTGTTTGTGTAAGTTTGTGAGAGTGATTGTAATCTTTATCGTTGATAAAAAAAATTTTGTTGGCATTGCCCTTTGATATAGGTTTGAGGTTGCCGAACCACGTTAAATATTGTTAACTTGTGTTAATGTGTTTTATTTTATTATTCGTATATGCACTTCCGCTAGCCCCAAATCACAACAAATTGATATCAGAGATCAAGGTTTGATCTTGGTCAAGTTCAAGAGAAGATTATGTCTAATGCACCTTCGACATTGATTAAAGGTAGATGTATGTGCAAGATCAACTTGTTCGAGGAAAGTTTGTTTGGATTAAGGTGAAACTTCTACCAAAAGAATGAAGATTGTTTGAAGTCAAGGTGGAGATTTGTTAGAAAGTGTCTCAAATTCCTAGTTTGAATTGGTTTAGGTTTCTTTAGAGTGAAAGGAAATAAATTACTTGATGTGATTGAAAATAGATTTTTCCTTGGTATAGAAGGAAAGTTATTTATTGAAGAATTAATTGAGTATTTCTTATCCTTCAAGGAATAAAATTGTAGCCCTGTACGTAAATAGGGATTGTTGCAAAGGGTTTGTAGGCTTTTGTATAGAAGGAAAATTATTTAATCACGATGTAATGGATAATATACTGATTAAGGCTTTATAAAAAAAAAAAAATCTTATTCATATTCTTCTTCGCTTACAAGAATAAAATAATATCATCAAATGTATTTGTTTAAAAACAAATCACATTAGATATCCAATTTTAATATTTTGAAAATAAAATTCCAAGAAATTAATTAATAAAGATTATCCTAAATCATGATAAAAACATGATTGAACTCATAATTCAGGATTCATCTTACTAATTAATTTGAAGAAAGAACAATTAAACATCAAGACTCATAAATTCAAGAAATATTAAATCACATAAATATATTTTTACTACTCACCAATAGAATTTTATCGACAACCTTAGTTGGGGATTTTAGCCTCTCATAAAAATAAAAATAATCACGTTATTCATTAAATCCATTGAATTTAGTACCTTATAAAAATATTGCACAATAAATACATCGTGGAAACTGTCCTCCCTCCCAATACTTCATTAATTGCTAATTAATGACTTCTTCACGTTTTCCTTCTTTTCATGAGAAATTATTCAGTCCACCAGGTGAATCACGTCACTTGTCCACCATTCCAATAAAAGAATGCCACGTGTTCAAAGTAATTAAGTAATATCTTAATCACAATCCTAGTCAGCTCTTCCAAAAAAACAAACTCTCTCCGGCAAGATCAACCATCACCAACACGGGCAACCACCACCCACCCCCAAATTGCAAATTCCAGTCACACCATCCAATGTTTTTATATTAAAAATAAAAAATAAAAAAATAAAAAGAAAAAAAGCAACCCATGGTGTTGATGTGGGATGTTGATAAAATATCCATTAATAAAGGATAAACTAAGATTCTTAATGCCTCAAGGTGTTGCCAACTCGTCCAGAGAAGCTAATGGTGAGGAAGATGCCGGATCTGAGGCACTACACCGCCTTCATACTGCTACTGCTTTCGTCTAGAGAAGCTAATGGTGGACGACGGAACGTCGCTGTGGGAAGTGGGCAGTGGGCAATGGCGAGGGTTCAAGAGTGTTAGATCTGGCAAGAACGGTGCCAAATTTGATGAGGAAGACGCCGGATCTATCGAGGAGGACGCCTTTCGATGAAGTCATCGACATGCTGCTATGGATCCAGAGATGCGGCGGTGGTAGGTGGTTGCCAGCACTGAATTTGGGAAAGGTGAAAAGCTTGGAGTTTTTTTCTTTAAAAAAAAAAAAGAAAAAAGAATGGGTTGGCGTGAGATTTTTTTTTTTATAAAAACATTGGATAGTGTGACTAGAATTTGCAATTTGGGGGTGGGTGGTGGTTGCCGGTGTTGGTGATAGTTGATCCTACCGGAGAGAGTTTGTTTTTTTGACAGAGCTGACTAGGATTGTGATTAGGATAGGATATTACTAAATTACTTTAAACATGTGGCATTCTTTTATTGGAATGGTGGACAAGTGACGTGATTCACCTGATGCACTGAATAATTTCTCTCTTTTCATTGATAAAGTGTACTTTTTCACACATGCTCTGTCTAGTGTTCAAAAGTACAAGTTTGAATTTGAGTAAAGAGACAAAGTAAGGCATTAACCTTTCTCAAAACAAAAAAGAAAAAAAAGCAAGGCATTAACTGACATTAAATTAATTGGGGGCTCTATCACGTGGGTTGGACACCAAACATATGGTGCAGCCATCTTTTATTTTTATTTTTTATTTTTATGAATCCTCTTTTTGTTTTCTTTCTTTACTTCACATCTAGTTTTGGTTCTCAAAGTGTTAGAATTTGGTTATCAAAATAAAATAACGATTTAATCCTTTCTAAATTAGATTTCCAAAACAATCAGACATGCCTTAATCCGAATTTTTAGCTAAGATATATGATCAAAATAGTACAACAAAGTTTATCGCAAGATTGCAGGATTGATCGATCTTTCTTCTTTAGTCCAATTTCCACCATTTTTCATCATTTTTCCACCAATCTTTTGAGAAACCTACCAAACATAAAACTAAATAAAATAAGACTAAGTAACATGCATATAAAATGAGCCTAAAAAAGTTTCAATTAACTGTATAAAATGTACAATATAACGCACACATCAAACCCCAAATCACAACAAATTGGTATCAGAACTCAATATTTGATCTGGGTCAAGTTCAAGAGAAGATTATGTCTAATGCACCTTCAACATTTGTTCAAGTTTGATGTGTGTGCAAGATCAACTTGTTCACAAAAAGCTTGGTTGGATTAAGGTGGAGCTTCTGCCAAAAGAATGAAGCTTGCTTGATGGAATTTAAGTCAAGGTGGAGATTTTTTAGAAATTGTCTCAAACTCCTAATTTGAAGTGTTTTAGGTTCCCTTGAAGTAGAAGAAAATGAATTACTTGATGTGAAAGAAAATAGATTTTTCCTTAGTATAGAAGAAAGTTATTTATTGAAAAATTAATTGAGTATTCTTTGTCGTTCATAGAATAGAATCGTAACCCTATAAATAGGCATTATTGCAAAGGGTTTGTTGGCTTTGACCCAATGTGCCTCCCACGTGTGGAGAAGGGAAGCCTCTTAGAAGAACAATAGTTGGCTTTTTCGAATAGTAATTTGGTAGATTTTTGGATTGAAGGGTTACCAATATTGGAGTTGAAAGATTATCGGTGTTTATGTGTTGAGAGTTTGTGGGGTTGAAATATTACCCATTATCGCGTGTTGAAAGTTTGTTTTGTGAGTGTAAGTGTGAGAGGGTCATTGGGTGTATTGGAAATTTAGGATTGTGAGTGTATGTTGTGAGAGGTTTTGTTTATGTTTGTGTTTATGAGATTTGTGAGTGTTATTTGTATGAGTATGTGGGTTTATGAGAGTGATTGTAATCCTTATGGAGAATGCCTTTGAGCTGGGTTAGTTAAAATTTATGTGAAACAACCCATTCTAGAGCTTTTTGATGAGGGTAGAAATGGTAGAGAACTAGACACTGACAATATAAGAGATTGGGCGCACCCACCTCTCTAATCATGAATATTGACATTGATGGTATATATATGGTCCAGCAAGCTTCAAATAGTAGGGCGAGTCAGCAATGAAAAGTTGGTAGATCCAACAATGCATGCAGATGCACTGAAAGCAACTTAATGGGCCGGTGCCAAAACATACTACATAATTAAAGCAAGATAACTCTCAAATCCACCTTAGAATTAAATCATCCACTTCTTGCCAGTAGGGGTGGCTCAACCATATAGGCAGCTAAGACAATCGCCTAAGGCCTCCAAATAAAAGAAAAGGCCTCCAAACTATTATAATATATTATATTTATCTGTCTTAACATTTTAATTAAGGCCGTTTCACCTAAAATAAATAAAATTAAGGTCCCTCTATTGACTAATAAAATGTATTATCTATTAAAAAGAACCCTATTATATCTAAAAATACAAAAGGTGAAGAGACAAAATTGAAATCAGACAAGACACTCCTAACAAAATTAAAATATGAATTAATAATATACAAATCTATTAATTATATCTAGCCTTCATCTCTTGAAATTTGTCAAGAGAGAGACTATATATCTCTAATAACAAAAGGCAGAAAACAAAAACACGCTCTCTATCTCTCCATCTCTCCATCTCAATTCTTGAATAAATCCCAACTTTTTTTTCACTATTCACCTCTTATTGTTCTCCATCTTAATTTGTTTTTGCTGACGCCTTATCTCTTTATTACCACTTTTTATTTTTTTTTTTTTAATCTCCACATTTACACATTTTCTATACTTATTATCACATCACATCATTTTGAACAAAACTTATCAACTTAATTACTATTTTTACATCTCAAAAAGTAAGAAAAATAATTTTAAATAAATAAATATAAAAAAAATAAATATTATTTTAAATATTTAAATATATATAATAATAATAATAAACCGCTTAAAAGTTTTCGCCTTAAACCCCAACATTCGTTGAGCTAGTCCTGCTTGCCAGAGATCATCGTCATCTTCATCATCTACCCTCTCCCTCTCTCGATCATTTCTTCTCCCATGGAGTTAGAAAGCGTCCTCCAATTTTTTGAGAACAAGACTATTTTAGTCACTGGTGCCACGGGCTTTCTAGTAGAAGGTTCTGTCTCTGTATACTAGTAGTATTTTTATAGGATGCACAGATTAATTAAAATTATATGTAGATTAAAGGAAAATAATTTAATAATATTATTAAAACTATTTTAATAATTAGTGAGCGACTTACCACACTTCTAGCATAGGTATACAATTCAAAGCACACAATGCTTGTTGGCAAGTGAGTAGTGGACAAAATATCAAATCAACATAAGCTTTCCATGGACAATATATCAAAATCAACATAAGTTTTCCATCTATGACTTAGTCAAACAATGAGAAAATCTACTCATAAAAAAAAAAAAAAAACTATGAGAAAATCAATGATCTAATAAACCCAACCACAAATCAATGGAGGACAGTGCTACTCTATCAACTCTATGATAGAGAAACTGTCTCAAACATATTAAAAATGTCACCCCTTCTACGTACAACATAGGAGATATATAAGTTGATTTGGACTCAAACAGGTGAACTCTCTTTACTAGGGAAAGATTACTCATTGCTACAGCTATACAACATTCATAGAGAATATGCCAAACTCATAATAGATCCCAATTCTCTTGGAAACTCAAAGTGACTTACAAAATCATCATCTTTACTGGGAAAAAGTTAAATCACACTTTAAACAGGAGCTCATATTTATGAAGAAGATAACACAGAAGCAAAGCTGCTGTAGTTTAGCTTCTATTTCTGTAAAACGACCTGTAGTTTATAAAGGTCATAGTTTAGGATAAGTGAGCCACGTGGTTAGTCACGTGCTCCTCTTAAGTTGGTTATTAGCATTCTGTTTATTCTGTTCAGGTTGTTATTTCTGTTAAGCCTTTCCTATATATGTGCTGCTCTAATCTCAGTAATACTAAGCAGTATTCATTCAATCATACACTCTATAATCTCTCTCTCTCTGGCTTCTTCATTTTCTGTTACTGAAGTCCAAAGACCTTGAGATTCTTTCATGGTATCAGAGCCCACGATCATGGATCCTGTGGCAAATAGTCCTTCTCCATTGCTGCTGCTTAACAACATGTCAAACTTGATGTCAATCAAGCTGGATAGCATGAACTATATGCTCTGGAAACTCCAGATTTCTGCTATTCTCGATGCTTATTCCATGATTGAACATCTTGATGGTTCAACTCAACAACCAAGACAGTTTGTGATCAATGAAGATGGTGTTCAAGTCTTGAATCCAGCCTTCTTGATCTGGAGAAAGAAAGACAAGGCATTACTGACCTTGCTTCTTTCAACACTCTCTTCTCCTGTACTTGCAATGGTAGTGGGAACAACCACTGCTCAAGAAGTCTGGAACAGGTTGGAAGAGAAGTTCACCTGTACAGCTCGAGCAAATGTGCTCAATCTCAAGCTAGAACTACAAGGTATCAAAAAGGGGAATGAGTCAATCAGTTCCTATCTTCAAAGAATCAAGAACACCCGAGACAAACTCTCTGCTGTGGGAGTTCTTGTGGACAATGAAGAACTCCTGCACATGATCCTCAAAGGATTACCAAAGGAGTTTGCTCCTTTTGCTTCAGCAATAAGGACTAGGGATGATAGCATCTCATTTGAAAAACTTTCAGTTTTGCTGCAAACTGAAGAACAATCCATGACTGAAGTTTCAGATCCTCTCACCAATTCTGCCCTTGCAATGTTTGTTTCCAACAATCACAAACCTAACAATGGTTTCAATGGGGGCCAAGGTTACAATAGAGGCAGGGGAAGAAACTCATTCAATCGGGGTAGAGGTGGAAGATCATTCACTGCCTATCCAACACCACAGATTCAGTCATCACAACCCTCTAACCTTAACTCTCAAGCTCAATCCTCATTTGGTTCTCAAGGTAAAACTGAGAGACCAACATGTCAAATCTGTTGGAAGATAGGACATTATGCAATTGATTGCTACCATAGGATGGATTTTGCCTATCAAGGAAAGAATCCACCTACCAAGCTTGCTGCCATGGCCAATGCATCCAACCTCCAGTACACTCACAACTCTGAGACATGGCTCACTGATTCAGGGGCCTCTGATCATATCACAGCCACTGCCTCTAACCTCAACACTCAAGCTCCTTACCATGGGTCTGAACAGGTCACTGTAGGTAATGGTCAGAATCTCCCCATTCAAAGCATAGGTAACACTCAATTGCATACTCAATACCATAAATTTCAGCTTAAAAATGTTCTTCATATTCCAAGAATTGCTTCCAATCTTATGTCAGTCCATAAACTTTGTTTAGATAACAATTGTAGTTGTCTTTTTGATGCTCAAAAGCTCTTGATTCAGGATTTACCTACGGGGAGACTCCTCTACAAGGGTTTGAGTAAAGATGGTGTATATCCCATCCACTCCACTCAATTCTGCAGATCTGCCTCCACTAAATCTGCATGTCTAGCCTCTTCTTCTGCACAAAAATGGCAGCTCTGGCACTCAAGACTAGGACATCCTAGTGCCAAGGTTTTACACACCATTTTTCCTTCTTTATCTTCTTGTAATCCTCTAGATTTCAATTCTGTCAAGAGTCACTGTAAGCACTGCCTTGCTGGCAAGATGCATCAATTGCCTTTCCCAATTTCAACTAATAAAGTGACTGCACCCTTTCAAATTGTTCATGCTGATCTCTGGGGTCCAGCCCCTTCTGTCTCACTCAATGGCTTTAGATTTTACTTGGTTTTAGTTGATGAATATACCAAATTTACATGGGTTTATCTACTTACACATAAGTCAGAAACTTTCACTCTGTTCAAGCAATTCACAGCCTTAATTCACAACCAATTCAAGCAGTCAGTCCAAATATTTCGTACAGATTGTGGGGGTGAGTTTACCTCCACTGCATTTAATACATTCTGTGCAGATAATGGAATCATTCACCAACTGAGTTGTCCTCACACACCACAGCAGAATGGTGTTGCTGAGAGAAAGCACAAACACCTTATCCAATGTGCCTTAGCTCTTCTATCTCAGTCCAATTTGCCTATTTCCTACTGGTCCTATGCAGTATCCACTGCTGCACATCTTATAAACAAATTGCCAACTCCTTTGTTGTCTGATAAGTCACCTTGGGAAAGTCTTTTTCACACAAAACCTACCCTATCTCACCTAAGAGCATTTGGTTGTCAATGCTTCCCTTTACTAACTCCATACAATAAAACCAAACTCCAACCTAAATCTGTTCCCTGCATATTTTTAGGTTATCCATTCACTTCAAAAGGCTATGTTTGCTTTGACCCTTCTTCACATAGGTTCTACACCTCTAGGCATGTCTTATTCAATGAGACTATTTTTCCTGGTCTTAGCACATCACAGCAGTCCACCTCTTCTTCACAAACTTCCAATTACTCATCTGATTGTTGGGTCAATACACTGAACTTATTACATTGCTGTACTCAAAATCCTGCTTCAGTTTCTGCATCATTAGACAGTGACCCTTCATCTCAGCATCATGTTTCTGTTTCTGCATCATTGGACAGTGACCTTTCAGTCCCTTTGTCCAACAGTCCAACCCAGCCATTGTTACAACAACCTATATCCCCTACACTTATCTCAGTCACCAGCTCTGACAGTACCTCTCCTATTTGTCCATCCATTGACCCACCATTATTACCAAATCCACATACAACCATTACTCCAGCTACAATCCTTACTCCAGATCCCATCCTTCCTCCAGATACAACTACTCTTTCCTTACCCACTGCATCCTTAACTCCTACCTCAGTTGCCCCAAACACTACTTCCCAACATCCCATGCAAACCCGGTCCAAAAGTGGTATCCACAAGCCTAAATTAGGCTATACTGCTCAAATAGACTACACCATCACAGAGCCTCCATCATTCAAAATTGCAGCTCAGCATCCTCACTGGTGCACTGCAATGCAGGAAGAGTTTGATGCCTTAAAGAAGCAAGGCACATGGTCACTTGTCCTTCCACCTCCTCACAAGAATATAGTAGGCTGTAAATGGGTTTACAAGCTGAAACACCATAGTGATGGGACTATAGCCCGATACAAGGCCAGGCTTGTGGCCAAAGGCTTTCATCAACAACATGGGGTTGACTATGAAGAGACCTTCAGTCCTGTGATCAAACCCCCCACAGTGAGGCTCATTCTTTCACTGGCTGTAGCACAAAATTGGCCTCTTCGACAGCTTGATGTAAAGAATGCCTTTTTGCATGGCACTCTCAAGGAAGAAGTGTATATGGCACAACCTCAAGGGTATATTGACTCCTCTTATCCTCATCATGTCTGCAAGCTTCATAAGTCCATCTATGGACTAAAGCAGGCCCCTAGAGCATGGTTTGAGAGTTTTACTACTCAACTTCTGCAATTGGGATTCACTGCTTCAGCTGCAGACTCTTCTCTCTTCATCTATCATCATCATCATGTGATAGCATATTTGTTACTTTATGTGGATGATATTGTCCTTACAAGCAACTCCACTTCCTATTTGGATAGTTTGATACTGCAACTCAGGCTGGTTTTTGATCTCAAGGACTTAGGTCCTCTGCATTACTTCCTTGGCTTACAGGTGACTCGGTCCTCTGATGCTCTCCATGTCACTCAAACTAAGTATGCCTCTGACCTCCTCACCAAGCATCATATGGTTGATTCCAAGATTGCACACACCCCTTGCAGCCCCAACACTCGACTCTCTATCCATGAAGGTGAACTGCTCTCTGACCCTCATGGTTATAGAAGCCTTGTTGGTGCCTTACACTATCTTACCTTCACCAGACCTGACATCTCGTTTGCAGTCCATCAAGTTTGTCAATACATGGCTGCTCCCACCACCACTCACCTCACTGCTGCCAAGAGAATCCTCAGATACATTAAAGGAACTCTGTTTCATGGCATTGCATTCACTCCAGGTCCTTTACACTTGTCAGTCTACTCAGATGCTGACTGGGCTGGTGACCCAGATGACCGTCGATCAACCTCAGGTCTCCTTGTGTATCTTGGTTCAAACCCCATCACTTGGTCTGCCAAGAAGCAAGCTACAGTCTCTCGTTCCTCCACTGAGTCTGAATACCGAGCTCTTGCCTCTGCTTCAGCTGAGGTGTGTTGGCTTCGTACTTTGCTTAAGGATCTTGGCATATTTTTGTCTCAACCTCCTATACTGTGGTGTGACAATGTCTCTGCCCTTGCCATTGCCTCGAATCCTGTCTTCCATGCTCGTACGAAGCATATTGAGGTGGATTTCCACTTTATTCGCGAACGAGTCCTTCGTAAGGATTTAGTGGTTAAATTCGTCTCCACCACTGATCAGCTCGCAGACATCTTCACTAAAAGTCTCCCTACGCAGCGTTTTCTTGATCTTCAGCGCAATCTCACCGTGCCTGTGAGACCCCATTCGATTGAGGGGGGATGAAGAAGATAACACAGAAGCAAAGCTGCTGTAGTTTAGCTTCTATTTCTGTAAAACGACCTGTAGTTTATAAAGGTCATAGTTTAGGATAAGTGAGCCACGTGGTTAGTCACGTGCTCCTCTTAAGTTGGTTATTAGCATTCTGTTTATTCTGTTTTCAGGTTGTTATTTCTGTTAAGCCTTTCCTATATATGTGCTGCTCTAATCTCAGTAATACTAAGCAGTATTCATTCAATCATACACTCTATAATCTCTCTCTCTCTGGCTTCTTCATTTTCTGTTACTGAAGTCCAAAGACCTTGAGATTCTTTCAATTTAGGTCCATTATAGTTGAATATCCAATGTTTTCTGTGCAAAAGAAAAAGAAACAATAATTAATCATTGATTTTTTCATTGTGAGATTGCCAGGCTTGTTGGTTTTGGTCACCTCTTTCAATCAAATCCATAAACAGTTATTTTTAGTGCAAATCAAATTGTTCATTCATATATGACAACATGGTGTAATAATCATACAAATCCTTATGTGATATTCGCAAGAACTGGCAACTTATCATACTAGTGGAAGCTTCCAGATCAAACAGAGGCTTTTGCAGAGGAGGAGCAATTCAATGTAAAGACAGAAGAGGAGTGGTTACCCTAAATGGAGTTTAGAGATGGAAAGTGAAGCACAATTTCCAGCCTTACTGTTAACTCTTAGAGAAGAAATTACTCATCTAGATACCTCACAAAAGAGGCACTTCATATAGTCTTGACAACAAGCAAATATAAGTCTGCTTACTTGGATAGAGGATTTGGAAGCCAAAATGATACAAGGACTTGGTGAATCTCACTGAAAATCTTGTATCAGTTGTTTTTTACAGGGTTCCGTTATGCATAATGGGTAGAAAGGCTTGTAGCCTAATGAGCTACATCTTTATTATTATTCTCTCTATGTAATATTTTTGGATAAATACAATGTGTTGTGAGGTGTCCTATTTATACATAGGATTATTAATATAATTCTCATATCTAACTAATATGGGATTCCTTAACAGTTACTTGGTCTTAACTCATTGTTGTAGACTTTGATGGAGCATGCATTTGGGCTGGGTTAGTTAAAATTTGAGTAAAATAATCGATTAGAAAGCTTAATGTGAATGTTGATAGTTAATAATAATCAATGAGGTAGAGATTGTATAGAACTACACTTTATTGGTAGTTAGCCGATCAATAGCCACCTCTATAACCATTAATCCCTAATTATAAGCCTTTGGTGATATGTCATTCAAGATGCAACTAACTACTTCAACAGGGCGAGCCATATTTTATTTTTATAATTCAAATCAATCAATGTTATTGAATTACAAAGTTCTTTATTGTGTAAGACAAATCTCCAAGTACATATCTTGTTAGTTTTATACTTTATTTTCTAATTTAATAGAATTAATTCTCACCTCACTCTTGAGCACTAGCTTGTTACCTACTACTAGCCACCGGATTAAAATAATTAATGAGGGATATGGACAATTGGACGCTGCCATGTGAAATGATCCTCGGCACTCACATAGTCACATCGATCTCTACCATGAATCCCTTGATGTAGAGTGCCGACATTGATGGAGAATGCCTTTGGGCTGGATAAGTTAAAATTTGAGTGAAACAACCAATTCGAAAGCTTATTGATGAGGGGTAGAAATGGTAGAGAACTATACACTTTGTGGGAAGTTATTTAGCCTACTTCACGGGAAGAGTCGATAGGATTGAGATCTCATGCAATATATACATATATATATATATATATATTTTTTTTATTATTTATCTATTTTACATTTTCCTTTATTTTTAAGTTTATTTTATTTAAAGGTTAAGATTAAAAGTTAATTTTTTTAATTTTTAATCTTAGTCCTTTATTGGAATTGCAGCTCATGCAATACCTGCATGAGATCTGAGTCAATATTGAAATTCTGGAAAACTTTTTAATACAAAGTTTGTATGGGACTAATCTCCAACAATATATTTTATTGGTTATATACTTTATGGGAAAAAAAAAAAAAAATCACCAGCTTTTCTATTTGCTAATCAAATCACCAGCTTTTTACCTACTACTGGCTACCAGTTTATAATAATCAATCAGGGATATAGACAATTAGACACTGCTATATGAAATTTGACTTGACAGTTGACACCCACCTCTCTAACGATGAATCCCTTGTTGTAGACACTAATGCTGATGGAGCATGCCTTTGGTCTGGGTTAGTTTAAATCTGGCTAATGTGAATAATCTTAGTTAATAATAACTATTGACGGGTAGAGATCGTAAACAACTAGACAATTTATTAGTAGTTATTTAGTATGCCTTTGTTTTGTTTGAATCAGTTTATTTTTTATCTTAAAATATAATGTACAGGTTTTTAAAGCATTAAGGTTTTTTATGGTAAAATTGTATTTTTTCGTAGTGTTAAAGTTGTTGGGTGATTAAGTAAGTGCAAGAGAAAAGAATGAGTCCATCACTAGGACCTATGTCTACAGAGAAAATCCTTTAACGCTTACATTTTTATTTTATGATTTCTTGTGTTACAATGAACCTTATATAAGGTTTATATAGTGCCCGTTTTGGCAACCCATTGGGAAGCCAAAACGTGATTCTTTTTAACTATTAATCCCTTGCTTTAAGCCTTGATGGTATGTGATCCGACTATGAGCTACCTGCTGAAAGGATTTGAAGAGAATAGAAATGAGCAAGACAAAATGAGATTCTATACTACATATTGGAATGTAATGGAAAATGAAAAGCTAAACTATTTCAAAGTGTTTTGCTCCTTATATAGATGACTGAGATAGTCTAATTGTATAGGAACCAAATAAACAGGACACGTGGATCGGTGTATGACTAATCCACAACATTATACGCAACAGTTTGACAATATATTGTTGCTCTAAATTAAACTCACTGTTTCACTTAGTTTTAACTACTGGTTTTCGCCTGATTCATGATCAACAGGGCGAGTTAGCATTAAAATGTGGAAAACTTCTACTAACCACCAGTTTATAATACTCCCTTATTAGAGATATAGACAACTCGATCTACACTGCTATGTGATGTGAGATTGGGCACACCCACCTTTCTAACCATGAATATTGACATTGATGGTACATATATGTATATTATGGACTTGTATTGGGTCCAGTCTGCTGTAATCACGACACGTGTTCAAAACTACCTTCAAAATTTAGTAGTAGAGCGATTCAACAATGAAAATTTGGCAGTTCCAGCAATGATAGCAACATATTGGGTGCCAAAACTACTATATAAAGCAAGATAACTCTCAAATCCGCCTTAGAATTAAATCATCCACTTCTTGCCAGAGATCATTGTCATAGTCATAATCCACTCTCCATCTCTCCATCTCTCGATCATTTATTCTACAATGGAATTAGAAAATGTCCTCCAATTTTTTGAGAACAAGACTATTTTAGTCACTGGTGCCACGGGCTTTCTAGCAAAAGGTTCTCTCTCTGTATACTAGTAGTATTTTTATAGGATGCACATTGATTAAAAATTATATGTAGATTAAAGGAAAACAATTTATTAAAATTATTGAAATTATTTTAATAATTAGTGAGCGAGTTAGAATTGTAAGAGTCACCAAGAATAAATTAATTATTTTAATAATAACGTACCACACATGAAAAAAAAAAAAATCATCTATTGAGTCACTTGACACAAGCACGTAATGTAGTTAGGATGCAACTTTTTTTTTTTTTTTTTTTTTCTTGACTTTTGATGATAGACTTTTACTTAGAAGCAATTTAAAATTTCTCTAAACTTAATTAATAGTTATATGAGTAAAATATTATTTATTTTAGATATGTTAAAATTTGAAACTTATGATCCATAAGTATGCTACATGATTAGGGACGGAGGGAGGGAGGGGGATTTGGGGGGAGTCATGGTGGCTTATAAATTTCCCTCCTTTATGATATATATATTATTTATATTATATCATTATTATATTTTTTAAGTATAATTTATCTATAAAATTTAAGTAACACTCTAGATTTTCTAAGGGTATTATGTTTTTGTATATGTAATTGCATCTTATTGATATAATATAAGATTTATTTTATTAAGCCTTATTTTTTATTATTTTTTTTTTACAATATGAGATGTTTAAGGGATATTTTGGTGGGGGGTATATATATATATTTTTGAGTAAAAATTATTTATATACACCAGGGGGATTAGCAATATAGACACCTTTTTAAGAATAAAAGATATTTTCGACTTTCGTGCAAAATTAGTATATATATATATTTTAGAGTAAAAATATATTAATATAGACACTATATATATGATATTAGCAATATATATGATAGGTAGCACTATAGACACTATATATATGATAGGTTATTTTTTTAATTTAAAATTATATATATATCTTAGCTCCTCTTAAAGAAAAAATATATATTTCAGGCTCCGCCACGGTACATAATAATTAATCTTTACCATGAGGTCAAAACACCAATTGATTTCTTTTTTTATATAGACGGGATTCAAACTCATGCCTCTAGCTTATTTGACAATAAAAAGGTTTTATCAGTTAAGCTAATTAGAACCATTTAAAATAAAATATCTTAATAATCAATGAATCACACGACAAAAACTCATCATATGATGTCTAACACTTGCATTGAGTATTTTTTTTTTTTTTTTTTAATGCAATTGTGACAACAAGTAGGAGAAAGGATTGGAACGTTGAGTCTCCTCATAAAAGAGACCACGTAATGCTACTAAAACTATAAGGCTTTTAGGGTAACCACAACTTGACCCAAATTTTATTATATAATATATATGACGAGTGTAGGCACACCTCGGCATACATATATATATTTATGTTTGTGCAAAGCTAAAATTATAAACGACCTGTCACCCAAGTTGCACGTATTCTACTTGGCTCCACTCGTTTATGTATTGGTGTGTTGAAGGATGTTAGTGTTGATGATAACTTTGCTTGCATAATTGGACGCAGTTTTTGTGGAGAAAATATTAAGGGTTCAACCAAAGGTGAAAAGGGTTTA